>LGRX02003580.1:0-13572 GCA_001247695.2 Cymbomonas tetramitiformis
CATCCGATGCCGTGAGCACCTTCAGCCGGTCCAAATCGGACTGCGTAATGGGTCGTTCCTGCGAACGGCATCGTTCAATGAAGCGGACGTGATCCGGGTCACTAGCTGCTCGAACCTGCGTACGAACATCAACACACCAATAATGTTCGCGGTCGCATGCAAAAACCGCGGAAGGATTCGGTATTGAAAGAAAATAAGATTTCCAGGAGGTATTAAAGTGATCGGAAATACCTGTTCGGTTAATGGATAGCGCCGGATAGCTTGGAATAGACGACCGGCTTTCTCCGCCACATCAAATGATCGTTGGCCGGAAAAGACGTTTAAAGCTTGTTTGTACAGCGATTTTCCCACGGGGGCTAGTTGTCCAAAATCGCCCACAGCCACCACCGCTAGTCCCCCCCATTCAGTTTTGGCCTGGTCGCCGACTCGTCGGATTTCGGCACAACGATCTTGAAGATGTCCATACAAGCATGCCTCAACCATGGAGATCTCGTCGATAAGTAATATGTAGGCGGTACCGGGGCCAAGGCGCGCCGCGTACTCCGCCTTCGTGCCCGGATTCATGGCCTTTAAAGGCACCGCCCTGCAAGCTTCCGTGGGCTTCATATCACCCAAGTTATGAATGGTCCGCGCACCTGGGATGAGAGCCGCCGCAACCCCGGACGGAGCGCAGCAAACCACGGTGCCATCATGACCGGATAAAAAATCCGCGGCGGTGCACAAGGCTTTGGCGACGTAACTCTTGCCGGTGCCCGGTCCGCCGTCCCACAAGGAAGTCATCGGTGGAGGTGGAGGAGGCTTGCTCTGCGCCTCGGCGGCCAGACATAGGGATAACCATGACAACACGGGGGTGACCGCATCACGTTGACCCGCGTTTAGATCGGTGGTGATTAAAAACGAAGCTCCGTCGAAGTCGCCTACCACCATTATGGTCAATCCGCCCCACGTATCACGCTCCTCCATAGGCATTCCTTCCACCGCCAACCTCCTCGCACAAAGCTGTTGTAAGCGGGCGAAGAGAGCGGCATCGTCGTATACGCACTTTGGAACGAGAAGCAGTCGACATTTGAAGATGGCATGATCCGCTGGGATGGGTCCGGTGCCAAACACGGCGTCATATACGTTAGGGCACATCTCGTGGGCAAAGGCCCCGGATTCATCGGAGGGGGTGGAAGGCATGCGGAGGCATCCAATGTTGTCCGATGGAACGCCAAGACGGGATACCGATGAAAGAAATGTTGACACGCGAGGGTAAGGTCGGTTCGCGTCCGAAAGAATGACAAAGGGGCGTGCCGCTCGATGACGAGATGGACCGTCGCCTGTTTGTAGTTGAAGCCACCCAAGGAGGTGATCGAAAATCTTGGCCTCGGTCTTGGATTGAAAGTCGGCGGGACAAACTCGAATGTGAGGATCGACGCCTGCTCCAATATCATGAGGCGAAGCGGTCTCGTCCGTAGCGACAGTTCGTTGGTCCGGGATGGACGCGTCCGGCTCTTGTGCCATAACGTCCGCTACACGATTGGCATCTTGTTCGGTGTAGGATGAGACCAAATCAGGACGGACGGCCTACGCGGGTGGGTCCCTGAACATCGGTGGACGGATTGTTCACGCGGTCATCGCCGGTCGCCGGCATGGTCTCGGTGTGAATCAGGGAAGATATCTCCCGTTGAGCTGGTACGGCCCCAAATGAAAAATTCTTTCGGCCCGTCTTCGGCCCGCCCGGTCCGAACTACAAAATGCCCGCCGCAGGCGCGAAAATTTTAATCTTAAGTATGGGAAAATGCAAAAATCGCAAAATTTTCATCAAATTTTTAGAAATTTGCGCCAAATTGGTTCGGCCCCAAAGCAATTTCTCTTTCGGTCCCTCTTCGGCCCGGGCCTCATTTTGGCGACTCAGTTCGGCCCGGGGCCGGCCAATCGGGGTAAGATATCTTCCCTGGTGTGAATCCGCTCAAAGAAGTCGACGGAGCCCTGCACAAACTTGCGCTCCGCTTTCAACGCATCAAGCCGAGAATCTCCATCAGCGCCCTCGGCATCTTCCAACACTTGAAGGTTGCGTGTACGGATTTCCTCGATCAACGCATCCAACTCCATATCTCGGTCACGCATAGGCACTTTCTCTCCAGTAGGGTTTGCCGGGGGAACGTACGGACCTTGACCTGTCTCAGCTGCGGTTTCAAGCGTTTCCCAATCCACGACCGCTCGGGCACGCCACTGGGTCAGAATCTTTTTCTTCCGCGAATTCACGTTGAGTCCAAAGGTCACATTCTCGACATACGCAAGGCGTGCCCGCATAATGAAAGGTGCATCCGGCCGGGAGGCGGCTTGGCACCAATCACAAAAAACGTCCCAGCCGGTGGCCGGACCCTTTAGATTTTGTGCTTCGACGGCGTCGGCGGAATCCATGCAAGCCGTCCATTGGGAAATATCCCAAGGTCGGATTAACGCGAGCATATATGCGCTGTATTTCTCGGCCTTCTTCGTCCAGGTCTTGTTCCCAATAATGCGTGGTCCAGGATACTTAGGGGGAGGCCCACCTGCTAAGATGGGACATTTGAACTTAGATCGGATACGCTGCACGTGGGTGTGGTGCAAGGGATGATCGGGATGAAATCGAAATAGTCCGTTCACAGGCCGTCCACGTTGAGGAGCCGGCATTTCGACAATCAAGCCGGTTTCGGGAATGTTCTGGACGCAGCGTGGAGAGGTCGGTTCCGGCATTTCTTCATCCTCCGGTTTTTTGGGTTGCCGCACCACATCCACAAGGGCGCCATACTCCACCAAATTCAGATTAGCTAACTCGTTACCCCGGTAAAGGTAATGCGTATGCTGAGCGACCGGGATCGGTTCACCGTCGATGTCACGATATACGGTAGCGCCGGCATCACCTTGCACTCTGCGAGCTTGGTCGATGACTTCCGCTTCCCCATAGTCAGGGACGACATCGTCGGCATCAATCCCGGGGAACATGTCGGCATCCTCGAGGTCTTCATCGTCACAATCGATATCATCGTCCGGTCGCTCTCCATGACCTCCGACGGTTTCGTCGCCTTGCGCCAAGCCAATGCCTTGCTCGCTAGCAAACGCCTTAACCGCCGCCCATATGTGCACGTACCAAAAGCGCTCACTTGTCGGAACGGTTGGCAATCCGAGTAAGAAGGATGCCGCTTGTTCTACGCCAACTTCTTGAGCCCCCGTAATATTGTTCAGAGTGCGCGTGATAACATGTTGAGCGGTTCTCACTTCCGTACCCGAATTCTCGGCAACCGAGGGCCGGTGAGCGACGGACTTAGTGGCCTCATATAAGCAAGATAAGGTAATAGCGGGTTCCCACGGATCCTTCACCATATACTTGAACATATAGTAGCCAGCAGCTTTCGCCTGCTCCGCAGACCCAAGCATGTACATGGCCGTGTTGCCCCCCATGACTGCGGTGAATGCACGATTGAAGGCCGTCATGAAGGTGTCGTCGTTTTCGGGTCTATAAGGTTCCCAAACTATTACGCGTTTGTCGGGTTCCACGAGAGGTTGTAACAAACGCCGGCTTCTCATGGTACCGCGCCGGGTTTGTTCAGCTGGTGACACGCATGACAGTGGTGACAGCATGACAGGCTTTGCTAAGATGACTATCTGAGAGATGCAGACCTGCCAGAAAAGATATGGTCACTATCGTATGACCAGGGAATGATAATATGAAGATGGCAGTGACTCCTTTGCCGCTGACGTGTCAATCAGAATGTGGTAAACGGTAACATTGTTAGAGCTGGCATGGAATAATGACTTTCCATTGGCCAGATGAAGATTTAAGGGCTAGAACCCGTTACAGTTTTGGGAAATGTGACAGAGCATAGAGATATAAGTAGACTCTGACCGGAGGTCAGGCTAGTGGACTCATTATTGTTTTGCTTCGCAAGTACTAGGTGGCTGTTCGCGTGCCAGTACTAGAGTGCTAAGACAGTTCTGCTCACAGCTTTTGTACACAATAATTCGTATTTTGTGGTTATTACATCAATTTTGACGGATATGTTTTACTGCTGTTTTTATACTTTTTCAAAACAATAATGTCCTGCGCGGAGCGGCTTTTTATTTCAGTGTTAATCCAGAAGTAAAGACCCTTTGGCGAGAAGTCAGCAGCAGTTTGTAAGAGCGATTCGGAAGTCAGGCGACTCCAGGGGCACCCACGGTGCACTGGCGGACCCTTCTTCTTCCCTGAACTTGGTGGTACTTGCACTGAAAGAGGCTACCAGCGACGGCGGCAACGGATCAGCTCTGAATTCACTAGTGATGAGCGACCTTCTTTTATCCGGTGATATGCTCAGCACCTTGTTCTGCAGTGAATCCAGGGGCACCCCTGGTGCACTGGCCTAACTGCTAACAGGTGTTCTTCAGTTTAGAGCTAATCAGCACGGCATGAGCTTGGGCGGCGGCGGCGACAGAGTCAATCAGCAGTGAATGTGCACCTTGATGAGCACTTCTCAGCGGTTTCTCCAGCTGGCCACCTTGTTTGAAGTGAATCCAGGGGCACCCCTGGTGCACTGGCTTAACTGAAAGGCAAGTGTGCGTCGCCTGGAAGCTAATCAGCGGCGGCATCTGCCTGGACTTACCAGCTAAGAGTGGATCAGCAGTGAATGTGCACCTTGATGAGCCACTTCCCAGTGGTTTCTCCAGCTGGCCACCTTGTCTGAAGTGAATCCAGGGACACCCCTGGTGTACTGGCCTAACTGAAAGGCAAGTGTGCTTGACCTGGGAGCTAATTAGCGGCGGCATCTGCCTGGACTTACTAGTTAGAAGCAGATCAGCAGTGAGTTGCTGCTCTATGTCTGGAACTTCACCTTACGGTTTCTTTGGCAGCTCCACCCTGTCTGACGGTTAATCCAGGGACACCCCTGGTGTACTGGCCTAAGCCTGAAGTAGGAAAGAGCTTGCCAGAGGACTAGCAGCGACATCAGCTCTGAAGGCGACAAGTGAGTGGTCCTTTTTAAGCAATATTCACTGGTGTGATACGGTTATCTGATGGATTCAGAGTTGATTACTTGCCCAGCCTGGAGTGCTGCTTACCACTGGAGGGACTTTCTAGTTCTTTATCATAATGTGTGGGAGAATTCTTTTATCTTTTCTACAGTATTGGTCAGCTGGTGAGGCCCTCATATCACCGGTGACCTTCTGAATTAGCAGTGGTGTTGCGAATCCAGGGGTGCTCAGCACACTGGCTTAGCTCCCAACTCTGTATAGCGACCTTGTTCTTCTTGCTTACTGGACTGGGGAGTGAACTTCCATGCCACCTACGGTACCTTTGATTAGCAGTGGTGTTGTGAATCCAGGGGTGCTCAGCACACTGGCCTAGCTCACACCGCTGCGTATTAGTGATATTCTTGGTGCCGTGGTGGAAGAGGAGTTGTCCTCATGTTCGCTGTGCTCTTGATGAACTCTGGCTCAGTTAATCCAGGGGTGCTCAGCACACTGGCCCAGCTTTAAGCCCTCCTTGCACGAATACTCTGCATCTGCTGCGGATTTAGAGCGTCGAGATACAGTGCTGGACCTTTAGGCTTTCGCTGGCTGCACGCACCGCGTATTTTGTCTGGTCAGCGCGAGGGGAATCCAGGGGCACTCAGTGCACTGGCCTAAACCAGCCTGAATCAAGCCTCCAGTCGGCTGGTGAACGAGCTTTGCGCTGAGAGAGGGGACTCTTCCTTGGTCCCATTTGCTGAGCATTAACGCAGTACTTTACCACGGAGGGTGAGGCGGAGCCAAGCGCTGCCTCTGCCCAGTCCAGAGATCGTGAGGCACGACAACTGGCGCGAGAGAGGGTCAGTCAGGACCTTGACACGGGATATATGAGCACAGAGGGGTCGGGTCCAGAATCCATTCCCTCCGCACCGGCATCACCAGCAGCAACAGCGCTCGCAGCAACAGCACTCGCAGCAGCAGTAGCAGCCTCAGCGCCTGCAACCAATCAGTTCCTCTTTGCGTTTGACGACGTAGACGAGATGGATCACTATGACAAGGATAGTCACGCACTTGACAAGGAAGATGTCAAGCTCCACTACACTGGTGGCAAGAACGAGGATAGGGCGCTCTTTATCAGGCGTTTCGTTGACATGGTAGCGAAAGTACAGCGGGCTTACGAGGCTAGGAAGCGCAGGCACATGAAGTCAGCGTCTTTTCACGCGCTCAGTCAGCAGGCGAAGAAGGCTTTCGCTGACTCCAAGCCAGACTACAGATCGTTGCGGGATAGCCTGCCCTCGTTCCTAGCAGGGGACGATCACTCAACCTCAGTCGCCTATGACTGGTGGTGCGCTGCATACCTGAAGGATGGCATCATGGCCTCACACGCGTGTCATGTCTTGAAGGATCTCACCATGAGAGACGCTTTTCAGGGCTCAGTGCGCTGCGCACAACCTCCTTTCCATGAGCTGGCGCCAGGATCGACATGGGCAGTCTGTAAGGTGTTCGAGGAAGGCGATGCTGATGGCGAAGAGTCTGATGAGTGGGAGAGCGAGGGAACCTCCACTAAGGGTCTCACGGGGCCAGATGGCACGGAGGATTCTCACTACTTTTGGGCCTTGAGGGCTTTCATTGCAGAGCTCGAAGCCAAGTTCCTGATGAAGGGCACCAAGGAGAAGGAGGATCTGTTGATAGCCAAGTCGCAGACCACCGAGCAGGACGGCCTCGCTTACGTGAAGAGCTGTCGCCGCAGAGAGGCAGCGCTCAACGTCGGCAAGATGGTGGAAGACCCCATTGTCAGGCAGAACATCGAGGAGTGCATCAAGGGTCTGCGCATCAAAGAATACCGAGATCGCGTGTCCGAGCAGTTACGTGTCAGTCATCCTGCCCCCAACAAGGTCACATGGGAGGACCTGGAGGTCATCGTGGAGGTGCAGGACAAGCTGAAGAACGATGCGGAGGCTTGGGCTCTCACACTGCAGCAGGAGCTGGTTCGCAGACTCTCCTGCGTGTACTCTTGCTACGAGGCCAGGCAGCTGGGGCTCGACCTGGCTGCACTAGTGTCCGCCATGAGGCGCTCTGGTTCTGCCCCCAAGACTGGGGACAGACGCAGGGACCCCAAGAAGAAGGAGCAAGCACAGCATGGTGGCGATGACGCCAAGAAGCCTTCGAGGGAGGTGAACAATGCAGAGCGTCAGAAGCCTACCTACGGCAAGGTGCCACCACCCGACGCTTCAAAGAAATTCCAGTGCGATTGGTGCTTCACACGCTTGCCCCACGCTCCAGAGCGCTGCTACACGGGGTGCCGTGATGCCCGCGTGCCTCCGAACTTCCACAAGGACAGGCAGAACTCGAAGTGGCCGGATGAGGTCAAGAATGCCCAGATGCGTGCTTACAACATCGCGCACCGCTTCGACAACCACAAGATGGGGATCACCACCAAGGAGTGGCTTAAGCTCCCAGAGGCCAAGCAGAAGCAACCGCAACAGCAGCAGCAGCAGCAGGTGGCGGCCAGTGCTGAGGTCAAGGAGAAGCTCGCTGCAGAATTGACAGGTCTTCAGACAGGGACACCTCCAAAGGGGGACAAGGGCGCCGATGCACAGGCCCGGTCAGAGGACAGCGATGCTGAGACTGAGTACGACTCCCACTTCAACCAGCAGGCTGAGTATGAGGAGGATGAGAAGGACTGCCCTGCTGATGATGGGCTGGAAGATAGTCATGATGTCGGCATCAGTCACGCACCAGATCTCCAGGCCAGGGCCGCAGTCGCCTTGGGCAGCACTCAGAAGATGCAGAGCTTTCAGGTCAAGACGCCGGAGGAGTTCGACAAGGCCGCTCAGGTGCCCAGAGCCGTTCCTCCCAACGTCCTCAGCAGGAAATTCCACCTGCTGGCATCCAACCTTCGCAGTTCCGTGCGCACTTGCTCGCAGATTGCGGCCATCCTGATATCCCAGCACGCCATCGACCTCCCAAAGGACATCGAGAACCTCCTGGCGCTGGAGGAGCTCATGGGCAACGAGCCGAATGATGTGACAGAGCAACCCACCGAGGTCAACGAGCATGAACTTGAGGACACGCACGCCACAGTGGTGCAGGGGGTAAGAGAGGAGGCAGATAGTGCAGAACACCGCACGATCGAGGAGGTGCCACTGGACGAGATGCCGAACGGTGTGGTCGACAGCGCCGCCGCCCGATGTGCAGCCGCTGCCTGTGTGAACGACCTGGGGGTGGTTGACTTCAGCGACCATGGACATGTACGAGCTGGCACCATCAAGACCCTCGCCTACGACGCGCTGAGGGCAAAGATGAAGCAGCAGCACCTGACCGACGAGCAGGTGTTGCTGATGACTCAGGTGCAGCCCATCTGCAAGTTGCGGAATGCCACCCTGTATGAGGGACTGGCGTTGGTGTCATCTGGTGGTGAGCTTATGCTGTACCGGGCGATCCTCATGGACACCGGCGCCAACTGCAACATCATCTCCATCGCGGTCGTGAGGCGGCTGGGCCTCACGGTGTACGAGGCCAGCACCGGCGCCAAGGTCACCAGGTGTGACAACAGCCCCACGAAGTTCACGCATTACTGCTACGTGGACGTCATACTGGCTGCGGGCACACCGCACATGACGCTTCACCGGTTATACGCCTTCGTGACCTTCGAGCCCGAGAACTCTTGGGATCTGCTGATAGGCACCGGGCCACTGAAGAACTCCCTGATGATCGACATCAAGCTTGGAAGTTGCGTGGCCGTGTCACATGCGCCAACGATTTTGGGCATGGATGCTCAGGTGGTGCTTCCGTTGGTCGACATGACGCCACCCAGGCGTCCCCACCTGCCCAGGCGGGTGGACCCAGTGGTGTGTTTGCAGTCGGAAATCTTTGGACAGGGAATGGAGTGTGAGTGGCTAAAGCACCCACCTCTGAGCACAAGGGAGGAGAGATTTGCTGCCTCTGGGATTCAGCCTGAGCACATCCATGACGTCGACGAGTCACCATTGGGGTCACCAGCGCCTTCGCCAAGGCCTCCTGCTGAGCCCCCACGGCCCCGAGTCATCACGCGCGCGGAGCTCGAGGAGAGGTGTCGCCATCGGACGTGTTCCCTTGAAGGTGGCCGAAGGAGTGACCTGGCGTCACTGGCGCCCGCCGTACAGGCAGCGTCGGAGCGCATGCTCGCACAATTATACGCAGAGCCGAACCCCTGGAAGGGTGGACACGCGAGGTGGGTCACTGAGGACCAGGTTGTTGGGGATCGTCCGTCTCTGGATGCCCCTCTCGACTACAACTGGGCGGATCAGAGGCTGTACCTGGACCGGCACCATGTCGCGCGTCTCTGCCGCATCCTTCAAGACCTTCCCAAGGACATGCCGGCCAGACCTTCCCAAGAACATGTCTGCGTGGAATTCGTCCGCTGTCTCGAGCAGAAGTGGGTGACGGTGGACCAGCTGATGCCCCCTAACTGGCTGTACGTGGACCAGAAGCTGGATCACGATGAGGAGAAGGACCGCTGGGTGCTCAATGGTGGCTACATGACGCACGTGCCGTCCTCTGCCAGCAAGCAGGATGTCGTCAAGCCTAGGGAGGGAGGCAGATCGCGCGACAACCTCAACCCGATCCAGCGACTGCAGGACACGCTCCAGGCGTTGTTCAGGTACCCCAGTGGTGAGGTCACTGGCACCCTCATGTGGGACCTGAAGGAGCGTGTCCTCTGTGTCCAACCGAGCACAGCCACGCAGTACCTCGAGCTGATGCGCTGCACGTTGGATCATGCGCTCGTGTACAACAGTGAGGAGTTGCTGGACGAGCTCCAACTCCCTCACTGGTACGAGAGCACTGGTGTCTGGACATACCAGCTGCTCAGGTACCTTTGCCCAGTGGACATGGAATCCCTCTCGGATGGCATCCTCCGACGATATAATCGACATGGCGGCGAGGGGCCACCTCTGGAGCTCGTCTCACTGGGTTCGAACACCAAGTACTACCCGGTGGGGGATGGTCTTGGGGGGCCTGGCAGGGTGTTCTCCGAGAATGCCGCTGCCCAGGAGTACGTGCGCCTAGGGGAGATGAGGAAGATGCTCAAGTCGGTCAACACCAGGCAGCAGGGCTACGATGCGCTCGATGCAGATGCAGTGCGTAGGCCACCACCGCCCAACAACATGGTCAACACGAGGCTCACGAAGCGAGCCCCTGCGCAGCCACCCGCTCCTGCCGCAGGCGCAGGACCATCTCAGGCCGTCGCAGGGCCATCTCGGGCCAGGTCCATCAGCCGCTCGCCACCGTGCTTGTCGCACATCGCACATCGCCCCACGCCGTCGCCATCATCCAGCGACATTGGGCCCGAGGACTTGATGTCACCTCGATTCGTTTGCGCCACCGCGGCTTGGCCGTCAGATCCTGCTGATAGCCCTTCTCGGGGGAGGTCGCCCCCTGCATCGCCCGCTATGACCAACGCTGGCTCGTGGGCGGACTCGGTCCGTGTCCCACGTGATTCCCGATCACTTTCCCCGGGGGGGCCGCCTCCTACGCCTCCGAGTCCACCACGGGCGAATCGTCTGTCTCGGTCCCCTGTGAGGGCGCCTCCATCTCCAGCGGGGTCAGATTGGGATGCCGTACGAATGGCCACCACATCCGACAGTTCAGTGTGCAAATTTCTGTCCGTGGAGGAGGTGAGAGCCTTGAAGGATCGCCGCAACCTTACCGTCTTTATGGTGAAGTTTGGTGTGACGTTCGTTGACCGTTGCAGGGGCCAGCGAGTCGTGTACGAGCTTGGCGTGTGCAACCAGGAGCGAGGTCTCAGGCTGCGGAAGTATCCGGGTATCACCAGCAAGGTCGCCAAGAAGCATGACAAAACCATCGAGTGCGGAGACCGGGGCTGGCGCCTCCCTCTTGGGGGACAGACAACGTCTTCCAACCTGCTGGAGGCTATCATGTCGGCCTACGCTGATCTGTCGCACCGTAGCTCAGGGCACAGGCGCGCAGGGGGTCATGCGAGGAACATTGAGTACTCGCTGTGCGCCTACGTGGAGCTTGGGTCAGCACACGTGCTGCGCTGCATGGCGCACCCAAATGCCACACCAGTGTACTACATCTTCATGGAGGACCAGCTATGTCGTACTTGGCACGCTGAGTTCACAAACGAGTACTTCATGCGAGACGACCGGAAGTTCACATGCTTGCAGTGGGGGACCAGGGAGGTGGCCGCGCCGTGGTTGCTGCCAGCCCTGGGGGCCTTGGAGGCGCGTCGTCTCCCGCCGCCGCCGCCCGCCCATCAGGCTCGCGTGGCCGAGAGATCCGAACACGTGGATACAGCCTGGCGAAGGAATGTGCACGAGGTTCGCGACCCCCCTGCGCGTCATCGGGGCCGGCCTTCTGTACGAACGTCTGAGCATCAGCCGGGCGCGGGCGGTGCTGCGCGCTCGTCTGCTCCTTCTGTCGATCGCCATGGGACTGCTACCCATGTCGTCCATGCGTCGAGGGCGTCCAGGATGCCGGCCGATCATGACTCACGGCGTCTTCCTTCTCCGACTGTTTCGATATGCAGCGAGGTGACGGAGGCGTTCGAGCGCCATACAGACGAACAACGTGAGGCGCAGAGACAGCACGCGCATTTTCATCAGGGCTCCCCGGGCACAGCGGGCGGGTGGCCCTGATGCACAACCAACGCTGTGGCCGTGGGCTGCCTGCACAGGCAGTCCACTTGAGGCCAGATGTCCTGCGGGCGTGTATCTCGTTTGCGGGCAGTGCAGTGGTTTGGTGGTGGCTGGGACGCGGTCCCGTTCCCATGGCCGCCGTGTGGGCGATGTGGGAGGCAATGGCATGGCACTTGTCATGGTGCCCTTTTCAAGTTTGGTGAAGGCGCTGCGTGGCCTCGTTTTTGAGCCAGCTGCCAGTATGGTGGTCGTCTGCTCGACGTTATCCCCGTTGTGCATGTCACGACATTTGGGTCTTATGGGCTCTCGCCTGCGTTTGGTACGTTGGGTTGCTTATCGTGCGCGCCACGAGCATCTATGCTGGCGTGCACCGTGTTCGTACGGAAGGTTGGATGGTGGTGCCCCTTCGGGGGGTGGTCGTTTCCTTGGCATGCTGGTCGCAGTGTGCAGCCGCCCTCCTCCTCGTGGTCCTCGCCTGGCTTTGGGTTTGTACCAGCATTTACGCTGAGGACGTGGCGTGCCACGCCTCCTGTATCGTGCACGACCCTCTGGACGCAGGTCACATTCGACGTGACCATGGATGGACTATTCCGTCCCTGCGTTGGTCCCAAGTTTTCTTGTTGGGCCGCGTGTGCCTGCCCGCTTTGCCGGCCAGGTTGGACAAGCCTCGCTTCGCGGCGCGCTGGACGCAGCTTCGGCGCAATCTCCGACTTCATCGCGTCGCGCAGGCCGCCTACATGGCGCTTGTCCTCGCAGTCGTGGTCTCCACCGCCGCTGGTGGGAGTACTCGCTTGGCGCACGGGGGGTGGAGAGTAATGGCGTGCTTCTTCGCTTCGAACTCGCCGGCAGCTGCAGTGCATTTCAACCGAATTTTGCGGTTTTTTCTGCTTTTGTGCGGAATCTTGTGGGTCGCTGGCAAGCTGACCGAGAGTGTGCCTACGTATGATGTCATGTCACCCACGCGCAGTGCCTGGGGTTCGTCCCCCTGCACTTCTTGGGAGGCTCAGCAATCCTCAAGGCAATGGGAGCCGGGCTGGGAAGCCAACGTCGCGGAGCAGGATGAGGTATTGCCGTACACCGTGCTGGACGAGCTTCAACCTCTAGGTGACACGACAGTGACAAAGGACGAGGCAGCGTGGCTCGACACTGAGCTCAATGCCACGTTTGGAGGACATCCTGACTTCAAGGAGGAGCACTGGGAGGAAATGCGGAATGTTCTTCGCAGGTGCAAGACCACTTTTGCCAACAGTCCTCACGATCTGACAGGCTACAAGGGCAAGGCGGAGCACAACACGTTGTCCATTCCTTTTGTAGACGAATCCAAGGCCGCCTACCAGAGACCCAGGAAGTACAGTCCGGGCGAGCAGGAAATCATCGATATACATTGCAAGGAACTTTTGGAGTATGGCTTCATAGAGCCTGCAGCCAAGCATTGCAGGCATGCGAGTAACGTCGTCGTGGCTGGCAAGAAGGATCATGAGACTGGCCTGTGGACCCAGACGAGATTCTGCGTGGACCTCAGGGGTGTCAACCGGCACTCCCTCAAAGACAATACGCTGCCACATCGACCAGAGGAGCTCTATCAGAAAGTGGCGAAGGCCAAGTTCAAGACCACGCTGGATGCCACCAAAGCCTTCCACCAGATTCCCATGGCCACGGAAGAGGACAGGAGCAAGACGGCGTTTTGGTGGAAGAATCAGCTGTACCAGTACACCTCGATTCCTTTTGGGGCAGCTGGAGCCACTTCTGCGTTTGTGAGAATCATGGACTACGAGTTACGTCACTTGCAGCATTGTACGGTGGCATACGTCGACGACGTAGTGGTCTACACGGATTCCACGCCTGAGCAGCATCTGAAGGACGTTGAGGACGTATTGCGCACCTTGGGGGACGCTGGCATCCGATTACATGCAGGCAAGAGTACATTTGGTGCAGCCACGGTGGACTTTCTGGGCTACCGCATTGGTCATAACTCCATTGGCGC
>LGRX02003581.1:0-34763 GCA_001247695.2 Cymbomonas tetramitiformis
GGTCGATGAAGTCGAAGAATGCCCGATTTCCTACACGAAGTGCTGTTGCAGGAGCATTGGTCAATCCAAAAGGCATAACTGTCCATTCATAAGAACCGTATCTGGTGCGAATAGCAGTTTTATGAATGTCGTCTGGATGAATGGGGATCTGGTGGAAAAACTGGTTGAAATCAAATCTGCCGAACCAGCGTGCTCCCTTCAGCTGCTCAAGTAGGGTGTCGTGTGGTGGCAATGGATACGTGTCCTTTATGGTGATGTTATTCAGGGCACGATAATCACAACACATCCTCCACTTCCCCCCTGGCTTGGGAGCGAAAATGATTGGGCACCCATATGGTGATGATGATGGACGAAGGATACCCAACTCGACATATTTAATGATTTGCCGTTTGAGCTCCTCCATCATGGGAACTGGAATGGTACGTACTGGCTGTGATGGTGGTTTGTGCCCAGGTTCAATGTTGATTCGATGATAACCACCTTCAAACCGTTCTGGCCTATGACCAGCTGGAAGATCCTCCTGGAATATGTCTGAAAAGTCTTCTCTCACTTGGTCACGTGCTGCTGTGACCTCTGGGTCTTCCATCGTGGTGTCCACGTCAGCTGCTGTGAAGACCAGTTCACCATCGATTTCTGTGAGGAAGAAAAGATATGCTACGGCTTCTTCAGCCGAACCACTGGATCGAATGCGACGGAGATGCTTTCTCATGGTGGTGGCGCTGACCAATTCCATTTCAGGAAGGTCATCTGAGTCTGGAGTCTGTTCAACTCTGCTACTCTGGACAATACTGTGCGAATACTGGAGCCTGATGAATGCTTCCTAGTAATCGTCAGATTTTTGGTCTGAAAGTCAATGTGTGGATTCCTCCTCTCCAACCAATCTTGACCCAGAATGACAGTGAATGGTTTCATGTCAATGATGTAAAAATCTTCTGTATCCTTATACTTGCCCAGCGAAAATGTAGCCTTGGGAAGATAGGATGTGCATGGAAGTTGGCTTCCTCCAGCCAATCCCACTGAAAATGATGAAGAATCTGTGGGAGCTATACCAAGCTGAGCAGCAAACTGTCTGTCGATGAAAGACGATGTGGCTCCTGGATCTACCAAAATGTGAGTACTCTGTCCATATACTTTCCCTCTGTACAACGACAGCTTCTTCTGTGATTTCAGCTGTGTTGTTTGAGACTGCATCTGTGCGATGTGCTCTGAGGGAGTGTCCATCTGCTGAAACTGCAATGTCAGACTGGAAAGGACTTCTTCTGAGATACTCTCAACCTGGCCACTTGCTTCAGTGGCATCTGCAGGCTGATCTATCCCCTCTGGGGTGCTCTGAACAATGGTACCTGCGCAGTACCCTGAGAGTTTCCCTGAGGAGCTGGAGCTGAAGCTGGAGCTGGAGATGGAGTTGCAACTGCTGCATTGATACTGTGCTGATTCTTCATCTCATTAACCAAGGTGTTGATCGTGTTGATGAGTCTGCCAGACCCATCCTTAGCACCTTGATTCTGTTGCGGCTGTCTCCTATTCTGAAAAGGGTTCTGAGCTGGTGGCTTTCCCTTAATCTCCTTTCCATCATCGGTCCTGGTGGAGTAACAATCCTTTGCGATGTGACCTGGACGACCACAACGCTGGCAAGACTGAGGAGGATTTGGTGCTGCTCCTTTTCCTTTTCCTTTTCCTTTGCCTTTTCCATTGCCTTTTCCACCTTTTCCCTTTGTCCGATTCTGTGGAAAATTCTGGCTGTCATTCTGATTCCAACTCCTATTTCTGTTGGATCTGTCATATGGCTTTTGGCCACGTCCTCTGTTCTGTTCCTTCCTGACTGGACCTCCAGATGACTGCTCCTTTTGACCCCTATAGTGCAGGGTCTCTGACTGCTTCGAATGAACAACATAATTCAAGTCGAGCAGTATCTGTGTGGTTTGTGACCACGACAGATTATTCCTTTCTGTCTCCGTCAGGAATCTTAAGTGGAACTGTCTGCGAAGTTCTGTGTCCATGCTGCTGACAAATCTGTCTTTTATCAACACATCTTCCAGATCTACTGCTGCCAATGCAGCCAGTGACGTGAAAGTGCGTAGATAATCTGAGAAAGTCTGGCTTCCTTGATGCAGCGCCATAAGATGTCTTTTTGGCCACTGATCTTTTATGGGGGTTACCAAACTGTCTGAGGAAAATCCCTCTGATCCCTTCATATGTGGCATCTGGTTGATTTGCCACGACCTGGAAATAGTGTCGGTCGTTATTCTGTATGAGGGTCAGAAATACTGTGATCAGGTCCTTGTCTGATACTCCTGGATATGTGAATTGAAAATATCTATCCACGGTTTCCAACCAAACCTCTGCATCCATTCCTGCTCTGAATTTCTTAGGTGGTGTCATTTTCACCTTGGGAACCAAACTCGGTGGTGCTGGTGCTGGAATTGGATCTGCATCTGGATCTGTGAAGACCATTGGAGAATTGTCTGCAGAATATTCCTCATCTGGTTCCTGAGGCTCGTTTTCAGAATCCCGATATCTGCTCATATCAGGCTTCATGCGGCTGATACCGTCGAAGTACCCTATCTGGTCGAATCTGGTCTGGGTATTATCATAACCAACGAGCCATTTTGGGATCTTGAACCGACTGTATGCATCATATGAGCCTAAAATGTCAAAGAACCATGTAGACGGATCTGCATTGATGGCTGGAATGTCTGAATCTTCTGCTTCTGCCATCTAAGAAAAACAAAACACAACACCAAAGTACCTTCAGCTAACTGAGTGTGTGTGTTGATATATATATACCTATGTGAATATCGGTATGTTTACATACATATAGTACATTAGTGCATAATAAAGAGGTAAGTACATATACATATCCACCTTCTTCCCCCCTCAAGGAAGTGTGTGATATTGTGGCAGTTGTCAATTGCCAATACCTCATAATCAGCATGCATCCATTTAGGAAGCATCTGCCACAGTTCTTGGGTTGTAGCCCATCATATAATCATGTCTGTGATGAAAACAACATGATATATTAACGCCAAACACGAAGTTTTATCGGAATTACAGTGGCATTTCAGGGCATATCACGTTACAGTGGCCCAAATACCCAATAGTATAATTAGGGGGTTATATGATATCAGTAACCCTAAAATAGGTAAAAAATAAGCAGTATAAATTTTTTGCAAAGGTTTTTAAGCAAAACTGCATTCAATACCTAAGTGAATGTTAAGTGTTTTTCAGAGGGTACGTTACACCCCTGACACACACATTCGATTATTAGGGTGTTACAGGGTGTTACACATGCTGCATAAATCAGGGATTGTTATTTGATAGCTAAATATTCATTTTAGCAAAAAAAATCAATCCGAAATTTTCAAAATGTATTTCACGTACAGCATTTTGACCGATTTATTGTTACAGCCAATATGTAGCCCCCACATATTCCACACCTAATATCTAGGGTGTTACACGCGATATGACATGTGTCATTATGATTTCCTCATACCTTAATAGGTATAAAATCATAATATCAAATAAAACAAGGTCCAATTTTCAATTTTCAAATTAATCGCCAAAGATTTTCACCGATTTTGGCCGTTTTTCAACATATATATATATGTTGATTTATGTACATATCTCTGTGTATGTGGAATGTAAAGTACAGAATCACTGCAATAAACTTCACTTTTGCACATGACAAACTTCATGGCAAATAAGTGAATTGTGCTGTATATCAACATCTATGGTTGACAGCATTTCTGGGTTTTACTGATTTAAACCCATGGCAGTAAATGTACATTCTGGTGATATATAGATTTATCAACTTAAGTGGGAACATCCATTTAGGAACATCCACTTTAGTGATATTTGTCAATCTATGATCTGTTCCGAGCATAGGTCTGTGCTCCAAGATTTATCAAAGTGATATTTCTTATTTAGAACATATCTGGACATTGCTTGATATAATCACAGCAATTTGACACAACACATTTGTATGTGTGTGTTGTCCTCAACAACTATTATCAGATGTCATATAGATACTGATCTGAGAGTTGCATGCATTTGATCTGATCAAATCTGAATCAACTGTCAATATGCAACGTAGTTGTTGTTGTTGCTCCAGCGATGATATGTGGAATGACGAGTGGACTGCACCCAACAGTTACCAGCTGTTTCATGGGTGCAGTATCTTGCCTTCGGGTCTGGAGATAACTCCATCCAGCCCTACAGCATGTTGTCTTATCCTGCTCCCTTATCTATCGCAATCACTGACATTCCACACGCACATGTGTTTGTGGAATGTTATCCATATTATCATGTACGTTATAATTGATCTATTCACTCTGAGTCAGTGAATATCAATATATAAAATGAATGCCAGTGTATGTGTAATGTGTAGTACTGCTGATTAGTACTTCTGCCAGTGTGTGTGTGTGTGTATGTGTTCACTTTTACACACTCTGTAGGATATGTTCTGGATATTACAATATCCTAGACAATTCATCATGCAAGATAGTCAGCATACCATGCACTGAGTAAATCTCGCGTGATATATCAGGTTTAGGGATTATTGTAATTCCATGTTGATCTCATTACAAAATGAGTTGCTGGATATATTTCACATGTAGCTCAGGTGAGCATTCCATCCAGTAATCCACCATAGAATGTACATGTGATCTGAAGAGCATCTCGGCTCCACCAGGACATGACAAGCTAATTATGTTGTTAAGACTACTTTCAGGCACCTTATACTATCATGGGTTCTAATATAATTTAGCATGCACTGCAATATGCTTATGCAATGTTCATGTATTACAGCATGATGCTAGTATACCAGTTGCTAACGTGATCAAACTGATATATATATATATATATACTACAGCTGGTATCGCTATCAGGCTGTATTGTTGATGCATGCACAATTCACAATGTTGCAATCACTCAGCATAAAATGTATACATGGTATAATAATGCGTGTACCGCATGTTGGTGATTGCTGCAAGTGATGTGTGTGCATGTGTGCATGTGTGTGTGTGCGTGTGCTGATCCGCACACACATATTGTGCACACATTATTATACTTCTGATGAGCATGAATGCTGATGATTAAGAATATTTGTGCATTCATCAGAACATTTTGTAAATTGCTGCAGTATAATGATCGTGTGTCTACAGCAGTATAATGATTGCACGTCCATCATGCGTCTATTCCATGTATCCCTGCGAGTATACATTTATTCTGCAGAGGATATTGACGCGCGTTGTACATATCACATGTTTCGTTGCATGTAGACACATCAGGAATCGTACGCGCTAAAATCGAGCGTCCATCGCATCTGATGAAATCATGGAAAATGCATATCGTGCTGACAGGCTAAAATTCATCGTACGCGCTGATTATTGCGAACAGTGCGAAAGGATCATTTGCAAAAATCGATGCTGACGATCATTTCGCAAAGTATGTCATCGTTGTTGATGTACGTCGCATGAAAAAATTCGAGCGCGCTGTTAACGAAATTTATATGTCCTGTCGCAGTTGATGCAATCATATATGCTGATGATCATTTTTTATTCGCGCGTCTTCATCTCGCATACAATGACAATCCTGCGAGTTTTGATATCATATGTGCGCAATCAGTATACTGTGCGCACACCTTATCGCGCTGATATGGAAAATGTAGATTCCTTTGCGAATGCTGTATTAGTCGATATTCGAGCGTGCTGTTATCACTTATTCGCTGTGCAGTTATTCGGTATATGCGCTGCCGCCTTTATGCGCCAACCTGCAACCTGCGAACAATATAATCTATACTACGTCTAACGCTGCACCCACTCGAGTTCTCGTATCGTGCCTGGACGAGTTTCTTTTAGAATACCATTATGTTAGGGCTGATATGCGAGCCCACAAATATTATACAATATCAAATAAACACTGTGCTGTTGAACGGCACACACAAGTGTAACAGTATAGCGGGTTGTGAGTGCAGTCTCTGTATGAAGAACTGCTGAAGCCCAACGCTTCCTCACTTTATACCATACGTCTCCCATCATCGTAGATGGTACCGCCATTGGGTTGTGAACCCGAGACGTAGGCTGAACGACCAGCATTGTGGTAACGACTAGTTCGTTCATGCTGCGCATGCGTGTTCCGCACATGCTAAAAGCGAAGATGGTTCTTGTTTGTACTTCAAGATGTATCTTTGCTTTGCCATCTTCGAGTTCGACGTACGAACTCTCGATGACAAGGTCATTCAAGTCTTTCCTTGAATAATGACAGATGATGTGACATTATCATCTGGCGACATGTACAGTCATCGTCGACCGTACTGACGACTGTCATAATAATATATGACGCGACTCGACATGTACAGTCATGGTCGACCGTACTGTCGACTGTCATAATAATATATGACACGACATGATATGACATGGTATGACATGTCTGACAGGTATGACACGTATGACATGAATGACACATATGTCATCGGTCATGACCCTGACACGATGCCTGGGTCTCCACTCCAGTTCGAGCTTCTCAACGTGGAGAATTCACTGACAAGCTCGACTTCGCCTTCTCCTATGGGGAGGAGCTATCGAAACTACTTTGTGCCCACGGCTTTAAGCCCAAAATTGGCATTACCCTTGACACCCCCGAAGCTGAATCCGATTTCGCTGTCCTCTTGGCCAACATGTCTCATGTCTTTGGCCCTGTGTCCCGCGACGAGTTCCTGAAGCTTCTGGATCTGGACAACGAGTACGAGGTCTACCACTTGACCCTGAACGAACTCATCTACATCGTCCTCCCAACGGTTCTCCGCGGTACTGCCCTGACTCTTTACGAGGAGTCTTCCCTGGTGCACCCCCATGACGGCCGTTGCGCACTGCAGCGGCTGCGTTTTCACGTTGAGGGCATTGGGGACCCCGACCCTCATCGGTTTTGGGTTCGCCTTCGCGCTGTGGTCATCGACGAGACCATTGAGCCCGCCCCCCCGCTTGCGGTTTTCCGTGTGCTCGCGGACAAGCACCGCAAGCTCAACCCGTCCTACGCCGACAGCGACCTCGTCCAGGACCTGTACGCCGTCCTTCGTGCATCCGCCTCTGCCTCCCCCCACTTCGCGCCCCTCTACCTGGTGGTGCTCCGTGAGTTGGGCATGGGCCAACCCTTCACCTACGCCTCCCTCGCCCTCCGCCTCAGCAAGGTCTTCCGCGACGAATTCCCGCTGGCGCGCCGGTCCGAGCCGGTGTCCGGTGGTGGTGGCTCAGCGGCTGGTGGTGGTGCCCGAAGCGGTGGTGGCGGGTTTCCTGGTGGCTCCGCTTATTCCTTCGGCTCGCGCCGTAGGGAGAAGCCCGTCGGCGATTGGAAGCCCGTCAAGGGCGTTCGCTACCTTCAATGGGAAGGGAAAGGTAGCCCCTGCATTACTTGCTTCCGCCTCTGGGCGGTGACCGACGCACACCTGGGCACTGCGGGTGTTTGCCCTTACTCATGCACCAAGGCATTTAGCCCTGACCGTGTCCCTCCTGATGCTCCGCCCCCTCCCTCGAAGCCGCCACCTTTGTCTGCGTGGCCTCCGTCCGCCGCTCCTGCCGCGCGTGCTCTGCAGGTGGAGCCGGAGCCGCAGGGTGGCACCGCGCCGCAGAGCCCATCTGTCATGCACGTTCGTGCCATCGATGGCTACTGCCCAGTGGTACACTTCTGAAAGTATTTTCTTAAGTTTTCTTAAGTTTTCTTAAGTTTTCTTAAGTTTTCGATATAAACCCACACTATGCATATTTAAATCGGGGTAATTAGCTATTGGCCGACAGTATACTTAAGAATTATACTTAAGAGAACTTAAGAAAATGTAAGTACGTGGAAGCTTCTTGGTAGGAGGATATTGTCCACATGGCTCAAGGATAACTTAAGAAAACTTAAGAATCTTATCCAAATGTAAGCACGTGATTGGCTGGAATGTAGGAGATATGCACACGTGTAAGAAAGCTAGATGCTGAATATTTAAAGAAAAATGACACCCAATGACACTTAAGAAAATGACCGATGACACACACCCCACCCTATGACACTTAAGAAAAATGACCGATGACACACACCCCGCCCTATCACACTTAAGACAAATGACCGATATACCCCACCACCCTTATGACACTTAAGCAAAATGACCGATGACACACCCCACCCTATCACACTTAAGCAAATGACCGACACACGCACCCCACCCTATGACACTCTTGGCTAAAAATGACCGATGACAATACACCCCACCCTATGACACTTAAGCAAAATGACCGATGACACCCACCCCACCCTAAGTGACACTTAAGCAAAATGACTGATGACACACACCCCACCCTATCACACTTAAGCAAAATGACCGATGACACACACCCCACCCTATGACACTTAAGCAAATGACCGGATGTCACGCACCCCACCCTATGACACTTAAGACAAATGACCGATGACACCCACCCACCCTATCACACTTAAGACAATGACTGATAGACGCACACCCCACCCTATCACACTTAAGCAAAATGACCGATGACACACACCCCACCCTATCACACTTAAGAAAAATGACAGATGTCACATCCCCTACCCTATGGCCAAGTGTAAACATAATGATACATACGTCGTAATGCGATTGGCTCATACTAACAATGAACAACATATCCAAACTAATATCCATGCAGCCTGCCACACGCACGAACACCTAACAAGCAACGGATAAGATTAGCAAGCTAAGCAACCATACAGTCTTCGAAAGGTGCTCCATGTCCTGCATCCATCTCCTGCAAACAAGTCAAGCAAACAATTAGTAAGCGCACAATCATGTGACCCTCACGCACCCCTCAAATCACTGCCCACGACAAAGTTGTCATGGGCAGTGACTGTGGACCGTGTCGGGGGGCATAAGGTGAGGCGTGTGACCCCCAAGCACCCCTCATATCACTGCCCATGACAAACCGGACTAAGCTGTTAAGGGCGGTGATTGTGGGCCGTGTGGGGGGACATACGGTGAGGCGTGTGACCCCCAAGCACCCCTCAGATCACTGCCCATGACATAGCTATCACTGGCGGTGCGATTGTGGGCCGTGTGGGGGAGCATAAGGTGAGGCATGCTACCCCCAAGCACTCCTCAAATCACTGCCCATGAAACAACCGTCCAGGGCAGTGACTGTGGGCCGTGTCGGGGGGCATACGGTGAGACGTGTGACCCCCATGCACCCCTCAGATCACTGCCCACGACACACCTGTCACGGGCAGTGACTGCGGGCCGTGTTGGGGGGCATACGGTGAGGCGTATGGCCCCCAAGCACCCCTCAGATCACTGCCCATGACATAACTGTCACGGGCAGTGACTGTGGGCCGTGTCGGGGGGCATAAGGTGAGGCGGGTGACCCCCAAGCACCCCTCAGATCACTGCCCATAACATAGTTATCACAGGCGGTGATTGTGGGCCGTGTGGGGGAGCATAAGGTGAGGCGGGTGACCCCCAAGCACCCCTGAAATCACTGCCCATGATGACATAACTGTCACGGGCAGTGAATGTGGACCGTGTTGGGGGGCATACGGTGAGGCGGGTGACCCCCAAGCACCCCTCAAATCACTGCCCACGGCAAAGCTGTCACGGTCAGTGATTGTGGGCCGTGTTGGGGGGCATACGGTGAGACGTGTGACCCCCAAGCACCCCTCAGATCACTGCCCATGACACAGGTGTCACAGGCAGTGATTGTGGGCCGTGTGGGGGAGCATAAGGTGAGGCATGCGACCCCCAAGCACCCCTCAGATCACTGCCCATGGCACAACCGTCCCGGGCAGTGACTGTGGGCCGTGTCGGGGGGCATACGGTGAGACGTGTGACCCCCATGCACCCCTCAGATCACTGCCCACGACACACCTGTCACGGGCAGTGACTGCGGGCCGTGTTGGGGGGCATACGGTGAGGCGTATGGCCCCCAAGCACCCCTCAGATCACTGCCCATGACATAACTGTCACGGGCAGTGACTGTGGGCCGTGTCGGGGGGCATAAGGTGAGGCGGGTGACCCCCAAGCACCCCTCAGATCACTGCCCATAACATAGTTATCACAGGCGGTGATTGTGGGCCGTGTGGGGGAGCATAAGGTGAGGCGTGTGACCCCCAAGCACCCCTCAAATCACTGCCCATGATGACACAATTGTCACAGGCAGTGAATGTGGACCGTGTTGGGGGGCATACGGTGAGGCGGGTGACCCCCAAGCACCCCTCAAATCACTGCCCACGGCAAAGCTGTCACGGTCAGTGATTGTGGGCCGTGTTGGGGGGCATACGGTGAGACGTGTGACCCCCAAGCACCCCTCAAATCATTGCCCACGACAAACCGGACTAAGCTGTTACGGGCGGTGATTGTGGGCCGTGTGGGGGGGCAAGAGGTGAGGCGGGTAACCCCCAAGCACCCCTCAGATCAATGCCCACGACAGAGTCGTCACGGGCAGTGATTGTGGGCCGTGTTGGGGGGCATAGGGTGAGGCGAGTGGCCTCCAAGCACCCATCAAATCATTGCCCATGACAAAGCTGTCACGGGCGGTGATCGAGGGCTGTGATGGATACAAGATACCCGCCACAAGATACCATACTCACGTCCCCGCCCCCCTTCCACCATACAGTAATCACTCACCTTTAAGAAAACCGTGCCCAACCCGCATGCGCCCACGTTCCGCCGCACCAACCCGCAACAACCACATACATCCTACCGGCCACACCCCCATATGGTCGCGTGTCAGAGGAGTTGTCCTCACACCGCACCATATATATTCAGTGTGCCCTACCCACATGCGCCCACGTTCCGCCGCACCAACCCGAAACAACCACATACATCCTACAGGCCACACCCCCATATGGTCGCATGTCAGAGGAGCTGTCCTCACACCGCACCATACATATTCGGTGTGCCCTACCCACATGCGCCCACGTTCCGCCGCACCAACCCGAAACAACCACATACATCCTACCGGCCACACCCCCATATGGTCGCGTGTCAGAGGAGCTATCCTCACACCGCACCATATATATTCAGTGTGTCCTACCCACATGCGCCCACGGTCCGCCGCACCAACCCGAAACAACCACATACATCCTACCGGCCACACCTTCTTCTGGTCGCGTGTCGAGGAGCTGTCCTCACACCGCACCATACATATTCAGTGTGCCCAACCCACATGCGCCCACGGTCCGCCGCACCGACCGCAACAACCACATACATCCCACCGTGCCACACCCATATGGTCGCGTGTCGAGGAGCCGTCCTCACACCGCACCATACATATTCAGTGTGCCCAACCCACATGCGCCCACGTTCCGCCGCACCGATCCGAAACAATATACGTCTTGTTATGTTTTACTATCAAGACGTACCAAACCAATACATATAGAAGAAGAGGCTGCAGGGGATATATGCAATATGGGGATAGATGAGATGCAGAAGTGCAAGCATATGAGTCCGGATGGGCAGGAGCAATGGGAGGCACACGTTTGACACGCCCAGGACGGGCACCTTGGCAGCAGTGGAGAACGCTGAAGGAATGGCCTTGCAGTTCATGGCGCATCTGCGGCATGGCGGCTGCAAGCTAGCAGAGTACGCATACATGGCGCAAGGCAGTCACAAGCTGGCGGGGTGGGTAGAGAGCGCGAGTTCGGCACGACTGCGGCATGGCGGCTACGAGTTGGTAAGGAGGTGCGCATACACGACGCAAGGCAGCCGCGAGCCGGTGGAACGGCGGGTAATGTGCGCATGTGCGACGCAGTGGCGGCATAGCGGCTACGGGTTGGTGGTCAAAGGCAGATCAGTGATCCAGTCAAGTGATACATCAAGCCATTTTGTCTTAGGCACACAATAACGAAGATGCGCCTGTCCATAAGGTTTGTGTTTCCTCGTTTTCTGGCGTTGGCACATGGGGCACTCCCGAATGTACTAGATTGCTGCCTTCATCATTCCTGGCCAGTAATATCGGCTACGCAATAGATGGAGCATGCGATTCTTACCGTACTGGCAATACTTGACGACTGTGTGTCATTATAACACATGACATGGCATGACATGATATGTATGACATGTATGACACGTATGACACATATGACACATGTATCATCGGTCATATCCCTGACATGTTTTGACAGAGACACAAGAGAAACGTGGCAGTGGTAGGAAGAGACCTCAACGCTCATCGCATTCATCACTAGAGCCTGGCCAGAGGAAGAGGCGCGTTAATGGAAAATGCTATGTATTTAGTGTATATATTTGGAATGTAAGCTTGCACTTTATCGCGAATAGCATATTGTATTGATAGCGGTAAAGCACCCATAGTAGAGAAAGACGGGACGCCTCTCGTACATTGACGGCTAATAGCAACATGTCATTGCGTACCTTTCACTGGCATGTGACACGTTGTAATGAACTAGGGGCAAAATGTTCATGGGATTCGCCGCGTCTTTCACAAGAAATGACCTTGAAATGAAAAAAGTTATGACATTTTACTTTATTTTGAAATTGCAGATAACCTGTTTCGCTGGCCAACTGGTGATTTTGACACTGGTATCTCTTGTACTGGGAGTTCTAGCTCTTAGGCACCTCCTGGACATGCGTCAAGCAGCAAACCTGCTTATAATAACCCCCTGCTGCCACCATACAAATTTTGGGGGATTCGAAGGACCCCCCCCTGACAAGTACTTCCAGAGTCTCCGGACGCCCATAAGCTCAATCTGCGTTACAAACCCTAAGTACTATTCGCGCTATTTCGGTACGGAGACTCGGGTTCCAAAGTACTTCTACTTGTAAGTGCTAAGTCGGGAAAAAATCGCAGATCCCCTCCGACTATGGAGGCTCTTGTAAGTGGTTTTGGTTTTAGGTTTATTCCACTGCCCGATTCACAAGAGCGTCGCATCCACGCAACAAGAGCTCTTCCCAGGCTCTTCCCATGCTCGCCTGCTCACTGTCGTATGGGAGAATGGTTTGATGAGCGGAGTGTCGAACCAAGATGGCGATGTTACACGCTTGGAAGTTGCTGTTGTTACTGAGTAGTCAGAGTTTAGCCAGGGGCTTCACGCACCACCGCGTGGAATGCGCAGACAGAGACCGCTTTCCCGCTGAGCCCGCGAGGCTACTCGTGCATGCAGTTTGCGGGAGGCCAGCACACAAAACGCACTACCAGCTTCAGTGGGACAGCATTTTCAATTTAAGTAACGTTTGGAGAGACAGTACTCTGTTAGTGTGCAGAATCAATATCCCGGATGGTGTTCTGCGACCTCCAGCGGAAGTCTCGAGGGGAGGATGGCGCTATGGCGGAGACGATCTGCCATCTGCGGGAGCCGTGCAGTGGGTGATTGATAGCACCTGCCACAACAAGCAGCTGGGGAAGGAGGTGATAGCACGGAAGGCTGAGTTGGAGAAAGAAGGCTTCACCACTATGGCGGCGGCCGAAAGCGACGTGTGGCGGGAAGCAGTATTTTGGGGGGGGACGAAGCCGATCACTTCCCTGAGGCGCCGTCCCTTGCTCCTGCTCGACGGCGGAGAGACCTTCTGGGGGTCATCAGATCCCTATGGCTCGAGTTATGGTGAGCAGGAGAAAGGCAAAACGGACGTGGTGTTCTACAGAGCGCGCACGGCCGCGTACAAGGGTGTTTTCACGATGCATTTCTCGAACGGCGCCACATCCATGCTGGAACGGGTGCGCAATAGCACGCGCGACCTGCTGCTGCCAGCCGCGTTGATGAGCGATCCGGAGGCTTCGCATGCGCGCGCGCAGCGCATCCTAAGCGACAAGGAGCACTTCTGCGCCTTCCTCATAATCCGCTGCTACTTCGCTGTCTATCAGCCGGATGCACTTATCCGAGTGGTATTCTTCCAAATGCTTCAGGAGTTCTATAAGGAGTGTCACGGAATGGGAGGCTGCCAGCACACGGAAGGATACAGCTGCGCTCAGGAGAGTGCGGGGGACGTCGGGAAGGGCTGGAATCTCGTCAAGGATGTCTCCGCGCATTGCTACAGGCGATACAAGTTCGCTATGGCGTTCGAGAATCAGCGCGAGGAAGGCTATCTGAGTGAGAAAATGTTCAACGCGCTCATGGGGGACACTGTCCCCATATATTTCGGGGACCCGGGTGTGCACCGGCACGTGAATCCTGCGCGCTTCGTACACTGCGACGTGGACCCCGCGAGCATCGATGCCATGCGGAAGTACTGGAAAGAGAACAATATCCGGCAACAGAGGCGCAGAAGCCAAAACCTGGAGCCTCGAGATGCAGAGCTGCTGGCGTACATTCGGGGGCTCGTGGAGAGCTCGCTGCGGCCGTGCGTAGAGGAGGTGGTACGGCTCGATCGGAATGACACCGCCTATCTCGAGATGATCAGCCAGCCCATCGTGCCAGGCAACACACTAGAGAACACAATCTACGACGGCGGGACCATGTCTCGTGGCCTCGTCGAAATTCTGCGGGCCATGGACTCCCCGATCTTCGACGCTGCAGCCTCGGCGGCTCCCCTTCCCCACGTTGCCCCGGCCACGGCAGACAGGCCCGTAGAGATGAGCCAGGTAGGCACAGCAGGCACAGCTGCGGGAGCTGTCAAGAGTGGCGCCGGCGAACGCGGTCCGGTGAGCGTGGTGATCGCGGTGGAACGCGAGGCTGGCACGGGCTCAGCAGGGCGCGGCTGCCTCGGGTGCCCCGTGGACTGCGCGTGTTTCACAACGATACGCGCCGTTCAGGTGCTGCACGCGCAGCTCACCGCAACGGCCCCCGGGAGCCAGATCGTGCTCGTCGGTTTCGGGGGGAAGATGGATGATCAAGCCGGCGGGAGTCCTCCGGCTGCCTTCGCCTCGCTGCGCGACCTCCTCACACAGAGCGGCGCAGGTAGTGGCGCAGCCTGTGAGGTGGAGGCGCTGCAGGCGAGTCTGCCCGGGGGGCGGTACGCTGCAGTCAACGCCGGCATCCGCAGGGCACGCCATGATTGGGTGCTCGCGCTGCACGAGGGGGTGCTTCTCTCGGGGACGATGGTGCGGTTTCTGCGGCACGGCTTCAAGGAGCGGGATGTGTTTTACCTCGTGCGTGAGGTGCAGCTCCCGGCAGCGGGTGGCAGCGCGGGTGCACGGGTTGAGGATATGGTGAGGTTGCTGGGCAGCGTCTTCGTGAGTCCCAGGAGGCAGCTGGGATCGAATGTATTCAAACAGTTCGACCCGCTCTGCTCCCCTCAGTCATTCACCTCGTCCGACTATACTTTCAACTACACGGCGCAGGTGCCGCTAAAGCTCCAGACATACCTGTGGGGGCATGATGCCTCCCGCCGGCTACTGCTGGCGCATCGAGATGCCTGGATGGCCACGGGGGGGTATGCGGTTGTGGCAGGGTCAGGGACGGAGCTCTCCGAGGACGCAGCAGCCGCCATGCAGCCGTGTAGATTGAACAGGGTAGGGAGTCGCCAGGCGGTCCTTGGTGGCCAGTGCCAGGTTCTCCATCAAGAAGACCTACTGGGCATCCCTGTGCCAAGGAGGAGGCCTCACAGTGGTAGCTTGCGTCTCGCGAGGTCGGAATGCAGATGCTTGATCAAGGAGAAGAAGACCTGCATGTTTGAGCCAGCAGGGGGAGCGAAAGCACCCATCAGTTTGGTGAATGTTTCCTTGCCTGCGTCGCTCTAGTCCTTGCGATCGTCGCACTGGCCATCTTTGCAAGATATATCGGTCTACTTTGTGTATACATCGCCAATCATCCCCCGAAACACAAGCTTTCGATGCATCTGGATGAGATAGGTAGCGAACTCCCCCGAGGCAGCATAAAGTTGTTCTCTTTTAAACAAAAATACTTCTCGAAATTTGACATCATTTGCTGCTGACCCTCCCCGTATTCGTGGACAGAAGTATGCGAATCCCAACAAAGGACAACCTTACCTCCGTAGTGATATGCCTTAGTTGCAATATCAATTTCCAGAATCTAGAACAGTAAGCAACCAATTATCTCTGATAAAGGGGTTGCACTATGATGGCATTTAGGGTTATCTATCGGTGGCTCACATTGCAAGGGCAGACGGGGGTCTTGGACATTTCGAAGATTTCTTCATTGCGAGCCATTCGCCTTTCCGAGCAGCTACTCGACGGGATTGGTGTAGCATCAGCATACTGTGCAACGATGGCATAATTTCATAGCATCATCCTACCGATTTCTGCGGTGTGCCGCAATAGGGTATTGGAATCTTGTTAAGTGTGCCAGGAGGTAAGGACGAAATCACGTGATATAGTCGATGCGATCGTGATTGGGTATGGCATCGTGACAACAGGCAATGATACTTCTACCAATTACGGCAATGTGATATATAGTGTGATTTATACAGGTAGCATCGAGTTGTGAATAAATCGGAATATCATAAGAATAAGCGACATGCTGCTGAGACGAAAACATACCTGATCAGATCGGTCGGTCACCGGTCACACTAGACAGTCATCACTCATTGCACATCAGACAAGAGTGGACAGCTTGGGACCTATTTCCTCGCGAGGCTGCGAATCCTAGCACATCCGCATATTTCAAAATTTCAATGGGTCTAAAATCGAATGTCGGTTCAACATTCGATTTCGTTCAAGGATGCCATGATTCATTAAGCATGCATTCAAAACGGCAGTTGATATCCTTACCATTGATTATGCTATTGTCAATAAGACCGCCTGCCTCTAACTACCCATAGAGCTACTGTCATAAACTCGCCATATCAAGGATGCCTATAAGGCTGCGCATGCCCTCGTCTTGGATTCAAGGGCCTATCGATGGTCATAAGGACTTTTGCCATCGACCCCGACAGCACTTAGCATTTTTTCAACTTGCAGTTTTGTTCACCCTGCGTTAAACATGTAACTTGGCAGTTGTGAACATGATACATGCAAAGTTTGTGAAAAACGTGTATATTTTTATATTCCACAGATCTTGAGAAACGAGGTCGAATGGTATAGACACGTAAAAGATACAGACGCAGACCGCTATGTCAACGTGTACGTGGATATGATATGGTAACATACCATGTTCGTGGAAGCGTAGGTTGATAGCTGGAGGGGCTCCATCGTCACGCGTTTTGCCTCACTGGCTGGCATGCGATACGAGCTTGGTTCTGCTTCACACTGTGGTGCGTGGTGTGCTAAAGTTGCCATATGAGTATGTAATATGCGACAGCACTCATCATCACCGATTAGCATCCAGCAGTTCACTTGGGTGTCACATGCACGTGTCCAGTGACAAGACGGCTCACTGCAACCCTCAATTGCAAATCTATCATATCAACTGTGTAGTATATTATTTGTTTGCAGTTCCTTCATGTCGTCGGACAGCTTTTTTTCTTATACCACTCTAATACCAGTGGGATTATTATAACGACTTCCGTCATATATGCCATATATCTCCTCGTGTGCCTTGCTGGCTGCCATCACTAGGGCGGTCTAACCATTTGCCAGTACACTCTGCAACCTGCAACCTATGTATAACAGATGCGGGTCAATCATGGTGTAAAGAATATACGAGGATCTCAGCAATAACCTTTTTATTGGAGTCCATTGCATCCTACTGATTCATTTGTTGTCCTGCTGGATAGCCGTTATATATGCCAGTGGTAGGAGGCGCAATTTTATCCTCGTCCCACTGATGCCATACTGGCCTGACTGGACATCCCTGTCGCCCGCACACAGCACATATGAACATTCCCAGCTGCTTCCTTCTGCGTTCTTCTTCCAAAGTCTGCAGCCTCTGCTTCTCTGCCTCAGCTGCCTGTCTAATCTTCAGTTCTGCCTCGCGCTGCAGTTCCTGTTCCCGAAGCTGCTCTTGGATGGCTTGCTCGACACGTGTCTGTACTGCTGGACACTGCATCCCGAGCATCGGCCGCACTTTCTCCGTTGTGCTAGCTAGATTCCGTGCAACTGACTCCAGCAATTCTTGCGGCAGATCGCGTGTTGACACAATTTGCTGAATACGCATCAGACTGTAATTTAGTTCCCGACAAGCCGAGTCCAAGGCAGCAAAAAGCAAATCATCGTCGCTCGTATCGCGTTCATCGCAAGGCTCTGCTGTAGTGGGAGGAATGTCTGCTTCACAGTGTTGTTCATGTGCAGCTGGCTGGATTTGTGTCTCTTCTTCTGCCACCGCGTCCGCTTTGCATTCCTCTGAGGGCTCTCCATGTGCGAAGCCGGCTGATATCTCTAGACAATAGGACTGCCGGGTAAAAGCTAGTTGTGGGCACGAATCAGCCACACTAATATCCTTGCTCTCCATTGCCTCTCCTTGCTGCGTGACTATAACATCAGCCGCCACCTCTGAGACGCCTGCTGTTTCACCGGGAGAGTGCGCTTGCCCAGTTCCAAATGACTGCATCGGCTGGGATGGAGCTTGCTGGGTGGCGGTCTGGGGTGGCACTGTTGCTGCTTTTGATGACAAAGCAGAGTCCACGACATTAGGGCCTCCCAGGCTGCTGGGGCTGCGCTGGTGAAGAATGTCGCGGAACGCTGCATACACATCACTCAGGAGCAACGGTCCTTCCACACAGCCATAATCATCGCAGCGCTGTTCGCGCAACTCCATCAACTTCAGCTGTACAGTACAGACGTCGCCTGCGCTGCCCCAAGCCTCCAGTTCTGACAGCTTGGTGAAGCCCTGTACCAGCGGTTCTTCAAGCTCTGGTGGGAGATCCAACCCCTGATCCCCGCACAGCTTGCGTACGAGAGGGATGCACTCTGTAGGCTTCCAGGAAGGAAACTCGAGACGCTCGCTAAACCGGCGTGGCAGCCCGGGATTCGCCTGGAGGAGGGTCCTCATATGTTCATCATATCCGGCCAAGATGACGATCATGTTACCTTCGAACTTAGGATCTGTCAGGTTGGCGAGCAGCTTCTCCACAGCGTCGCTGCCATACGACGAGCGCCGAGGGTCAAGCCCATATGCCTCATCGATGAAGAGTACACCTCCTCGAGCCGCCTCCATTTTGGCATTCACGAGGGGGGCTGTGCTTCCCACAAACTGCCCGATCAAATCTTGCGCCTTGCACTCCACCACACCTGGATCGGCCAGGAGGCCAAGCTGATGATAAACCTCTCCAAAGGCGCGCGCCACGGTGGTCTTGCCCGTGCCAGGGGGGCCAGAAAACACCCAATTTTTCAGCATCCGCATCCTCAAATCCTTATCAGATCCACCACGAGCTTGTTGTACTTTAATTGATTGCTGTACCCGGTTCACGCACTCAATGATGTGTTCGGCGTTAACAAGATCCCGCAAGGAGGCAAGTGCTGATCCCTCAACGAGTTCATCGAAGAAGTCCGCCCTGGACGGCATCCAGCGCCCCTCCGGGTCCTTGGGCACGTCCTCGCCCTGCTCTCGCCGCGCCATCATCCGCTCCTTGGCGCTGTCCAGCAGGTTCTTCACGGCCCCGGCGTTGCCGAAGTTGGGCTTCGCGCGCTGCTTGGCCAGCACACGCCGCACCGCCTCCTTCGCCAGCTCAGGTGCCACGTGCAGCCCACCCTGCCGCGCCATCCCCACCATGATGTCGGTGAGCTGCTCGTCGTTGTAGTCCGCAAACCGGAAAGGCCCGTCGCCCTCCAGCTTGAAGCGCCGGCTCAGCCCAGGGTTGCAGTCCCGCAGCATCTCGCGCATCTCGTCCTCGTACCCACATAGGATCACCGCAAAGTCCTCACCTGCCCCCACCCCGCCGGCCCCCACCACCCAGCGGTCATCAATACCCCCGGCAGCACTCGAGCAGGGGAGTAGCCGGAGCGATCCGGTCTCGCTACGCCACCTTGTACTCTCTGAGGGCCCTGGCTTACACGCTTATGTTTACACGTGAGTAGAATGCCGACTTCCACACTTTAGAACAAGTCTGCGAAACAATAGCCTATTGGAATTGGTGGCAGAGGGAGTAGAATGAACAGCAACTGTGTGCCGCTTCCTAGATTTGTGATCTGTGACAACAGCGGCCAAATGCCACTGTGACCACATATTGTCGTCATCTTCGCTTGCATCGGCGCGCGAGTGTGTAGTCCTCCAGATACGAGTCCACCAGATCCGAGAAGTCATCATCGCCCAAGTCCCGGGACTCCGCCTCGCCACCCGCGTCCTCCTCAAACATCACGGCGGAAGGCTCCTCATCAGAGCCCTGCCCGCCTCGCGCGCCCTCTGCCGCGTCGAGCTCGTCAACGTCCCACGCTCCAACAACCTGCCATCCGTCGCCCGCTCTCTGCTTCCGAGCGCGCTTGGGCTTCGTGCGGCCACGAGCCAGCCACCCATCAACCATCTGCTCAGGCCCCTTCCCGACATACGTCGCAAGCATCAGCGCACGAGTTCTTGGCGCGAGGCTCATCCACCGATCGAAATCCTCAACCCACTGTGGCAGCTTGTTGCTTCGTCCCCCCTTAGAGGCGACATCCTTCGCCCCCTCACACGCCGCCTTCCAGGCTATCTGCTGGTTGGTGTTAGCGGAGCCCTCGATGATCGCCTCCACCGGATTCCGGCCAAAGAGGAAGTCGCTGGACGCTGCGCTCAGCAGAGTGCACAGCCGAGCGAGAGCCGCATTGTCGATCACGGGCATAGTCCCGTCCGTTGCAGGCGTGCTCCGCTGCATCAGTGCCCCCCGCAACCCGGCGATGGCCACCTTCTGGTCATCGAATGCCTGGTACTCCTCCGGCATGCAACGCGCCTTGGGCAGACCAGACTCACGGTCGAGCCTCTGCCTGACACGCTGCAGCGTCAACCCCTGCATGACCGGCGAGCTGGACCTTCCCCCGACACGGATGATGCTCTTCTCGTGCTCATACACGCGCTCCAGGATCTGGTCCAGAGCGTGATTTGTCTGACACACAAACAGGATTGGCTTGCGAGCGCGCAGGTGCGCATTAGCTAGCAGCAGCTGGGTGATGAGCACTCCCACGTAGGTCTTGCCAGTGCCGGGAGGGCCCTGTATCAGTGACACCCCCTTAGACAGCGCCAGCGCGATAGCTCGCCGCTGGCTATCGTCCAGTGTGCTTGAAAACGCGGGCAAGTCAGGCCTGGCGGCGGATTGGCAGCGCGGATCCCAGAAGGCGCTGCCTGTCGCGCGCTCGAACGCTGGAAACACCGCAGACAGATCCCATCCGTGGTCGCCTCCGGCCGAGGCTGACACAAAGGCCATCGGATAGAACCCACCACGCTCGCCGAATGTACGCTGCGGCGCCGTCATTACATACGAAGGAGGGGAGAGCTTCCTCGAGCTGCCAGTGAGCAGCGGGGCGAAAGGCAGGTCACAATGTGACATCCCCTGCAGGGTCTGCAGCACGTGGCGGAACGCCTCGAAAAAGACTGGGCTTTCCAGCATCACGTACGGCTGCCGAGGGTCAAACCGCGCCGTGCTGTCCACGTCTACACTGATGGTGATCGTCGGCGGCCCAGACACTCTGCTGGCATCTGCCGCCACCCCTCGAAGCACGATCGCCAGCACCAACGAGCACGGATCGAAGGTGCCATCTGGGGTGAGGCACAGCAGGCTGCCCGTCTTAAGCCGGGAGGATTTAGCCCAGTCCACCGCCCTCGTTCCAGGCACCTCAAACTGCAGCGTGTAGCCGATGCCAGCATAGCTTGCCCCAAGACTGACGACCTGCGCCGAGTGGTATATGTTGAAGCGGTCACCTCCCCGCGCCCTGCTTGCTCTCAGCAGGGCGCACTGCAGGGCTCCCTCCCCGCTGCTCTCAGACAGCAAAGCTCGGAAGGCTATGATGGCATTGCGTAGTTGCGCCACACAGTCCTCCCGCAGCAACAAGAAATGCGTGTTGAGGAGGTGGAACACGGAGCGGTACTTCGGGGGTGAAGGGCGCAAGGTGCGTGGGTGGTGCGCTCCGCTGTCATGGCTCACGGCTTCGTCGCTGTGAGTGTCATCACTGTCGTCGTCGTCGTCATCTCCGCTGCCTGGAGAGCACCGTCCCAACCCACGCCGATTTGGGGTACAGGTTGGTACCAGGTTGCGAGGTAGCATGCTTGGCCGGGTCAGCAGCTCATGAGGCGCCGGAACGACCGAAATGACGACGAAGTCTCGGTCGTGGGCGGGGTCATCCATAACGTCGATGCCCGAGCGTGCTTGGTTGGCAGCGGCCTCCTTCTCGGCCTGCGATGCCTCCCGTTCTTGCCGTTCCCTCTTCACTCGGTCACGCTCGAGCTGAAGCGCTGCCCTCTGAATGCTCTCCACTGCACTGAGGCTTTCATGAAGGTGCTGCGCTTGGGCGCACACTCGCTGCCGTTCAGCCCAGGTTTCCAGCAGCTGCACGCTATCATCGCCTTCAGCTGGCCCGGGGGCAGGCCCAACCAGCTTTGTGACACGCAAAGTGATGATCTCGAGCAGCGTCGGGAAACCCGTCTTCGCGCTCTCGAAACGGCGCATGATCATCCCGAGGACTTTGAGTAAGTTGAGGGCGGCGCAGACGGCTTCTTCCCACTCCTTGCTTCCCCAACCGTCCGTTTCGACCATCTCGTCGAGCTCTAAAGCAGCCAGAGGCCCGCTAGAGATGAAGAGAGTCAATGCCTCTTTGCCCTCTGCCGTGTTGAGTGGCTGATACATACCTCCAGCCGCCTGCACCTCGGCTACATCCGGTTTCACCAACAGCTCCAGAACTTTATGTAGCAGCCTACCCTCTCTGTCCTGCGCGCAGTCTCGAATGATGCTCTTCCAGTTGTCGTTGTTAGGGCCGCAGAGCTCATGAACCAGCTTGCTCGCATCCCAGTTGCGGATCTTCGCGTCCAGCCACCGCAGCTTATCTCTCGCTGTTCCGCCGATCTCGTCCCGACCTCCTCTCTGCCCCCTCCCGCCGACTGCGCCTCCTCGCGCCCCGTTGTGGGCGCGGCCTCCCTTTCTTCCGCGCGCCCCACGACCTTTAGGGAAGCCGCTTGCGTTGCCTAGACCGTTTGCATCAAGCCTCCACGAATCTGAGTGGCGAACACGGCAACATATAAGTCTCAGCTCATGTCAACAGCTCTCGACAACCGCCATCGAAGAATGGTCGGCGTTTGTTTCGTCTCGCTGGGCTGCTGGCTCAAAGGGCCGAGGACTGTAGCGTGTGCACACCCGAATATCGGTCGGAACTCACGAACTGCTACCTTTGCGAGAACCTCCTCGAAATACAACTTCATAAACTAACATTAGCAGAATCCTATGAGGCTCTATACTAATACGAATATACATATTCACTAATGTCAGTGCCCGGTGTTCACAGTGATTGACGTGTCCAGAAGGGCGAAACTGTAGACAAGTCAGAACTGCGAAGTTTTCAAAAAGAAACGGCACAAAGATCAGTTACGCAGAGCATTCAGGTTTCGACAAAGTGAACGCGCACAAATTCACACGATAGCACGCTTTGTAAATATACAAAATGGCGAAGCACGTTGTTGTCGAACATGGCTACACAGATTCCATCATAAACATTAGGCAGCAAGCAGGAATGAATGCGAGTCAGCGTAGTCAGATGTAGCAAGATACGAGATCAAAGTCGCTCTGAGGAGGAGCTCACCGTTGTTAGTTTCCATCGAGTCACACCCACGAGCTGTATACGTCTTAGGCCTCGACGTTTACCTCCATTGCCCTCAAAGGGACCGCCTATCAGCCCTACCCGGATTTTTCCTCAACTGAAGCCACAAGTTGACTTCACTGCATGACAGTTCAAACCTCCAACAAACTTTAATGCCAATCGCTTCGTGATAGTCTCTTCACTGCGGTTCAGACGTCCACTCGACTCCGACACTAGAGCGCTAGCCATCAGAGCATTTTAACGATCGCTGGATATGCGTGCACGCTCGCATGATAACAACAGGAGACTCAGCCAATTCCAGACTGACTTGGTTCAAGTTGGCAGGGAACCCTCTCCCTGTATAGTTTCCTCGCACAACCCCCTCTCCGACAGGACGACTCAAATGAGAATGGTGCCGATTCTGGTTCTCCTCGTCTCATTATTTCGAGAAAAGCTTGAACCGTCATGTTTATCTCTGTCGTGTACAGTATGGTTTATCCAGATCTTTCTCAGTAATAATCTACGTCTGTGGACGTATCCATCGCATGTGGTGGAGCCAACGAGAGTCTGCAGTGTCCAAATTTTGAGGGCATGCGATGGTGGTAAATCTTGCAGGAGAGGACGTTCTTGGACGTGACCTATGTCTATTAGGCCAGTCGATCTAAAGATCCCCACTAGGCCTGTGACTGTGTGACATTTGCGAAATTTCAAATTAATCGTCATCGTAATCGTCGTCGTTTTGCGATCGGACGGCACTGGCGCGACACGATTAATTACGTAGAGTTATCTGACTTAGCTCCGCTCCGTAGAGCACCCCTACGTAGCTACCCCTAGCTACCCCTAGCTACTGCTGATAACTCCACCGATAGGGTGTGTTTATGAACACCCAACACAGAACCCCCCTGCCCTAGGGCAGGGTATTGACATGAATTGTGCCTAAAGGCACAACAGGGGCTCCGTGCCAAGCACGGAAGGAGTTGCCTTAGCTAAGAAACGCACACTCACAAGTGCTCCGGGTGCAATCGGAACAATGGTTGTTAATCATGTTGGCAATAATGGGCCGACGGCACGAAAATGGACTACTGTATTCACAAAAACGGTGAAAACAATTACATTTACACTAAATAATGAAAATACAATAGTAACAAAGGGTGGGAGGGGGGGGACTCGAGGTGCGCAAGGTGACAACGAACCAAGTCTCCTGAAAGAGTGGAGCCGAAGGCTTCTTCGGCCGCCACCCGCATTGAATGGCGTGCTCAGCTCCGCTCCCACTAACTCAGATAACCGAAGTCATTTGCCGTTGATCCGTCCCCGCCTACGGACTCCTCACCGTCATATAACTTTCAGTTTTTCGGTTGTATTACTGTGACGAAGTGACGATTGCATTTCTCGGTTCGGAACATCGCGTCTGCCATGCCATATGCCATAACGTCGGGGTGGCGTCGCGGCATACGTACGCGAATGCAGTGGCGAATTGGCGTTATCGTTGGGTGGTCCTCAGATCGAACATTTGTTTGGGTCGCCCGTTGGGATTCGAGCTTTGAGAAGGTAAGTTAGTAAGTAAGTAAGTAATTTGTGTGAAAACAAACACACAGTGAAGCACTACAAGTCAGGTGCTACGCTCGCATATGTCAACCGTGAAACTGTGAAGCTATACACAAGATAATACGATGTGTTATAGCTTCCGTCGAAAGAATGTGATGACAGCCCCTAAGGTGTCAGGTGTGGAAATGACAGATGCTATGAACTGTCTGACTACTGTGAGAACAAACACACAGTGAAGCACCACAAGTCAAGTGCTACGCTCGCATATGTCAACCGTGAAACTGTGAAGCTATACACAAGATAATACAGTGTGTTATAGCTTCCGCTGAAAGAATGTGATGACAGCCCCTAAGGTGTCAGATGTGGAAATGACAGATGCTATGAACTGTCTGACTACCGAAGTCGATATCGGAGGTGGCGCTGATGACAGTGAAGAGGTCATAGTAGTCGAACCATATCGGTGATGACACAGATGACGATGACACTGTCGGCGTGCCAAATCCAGCACACCACCTCGAATGAGGTGGGCAGACCAGAATGAATGCACTCATACCAATGTCCAGTCCAGACCAGAAAGAACCACAATCATGCCTGCCAGGGCTGAAAACCCCAAAAAGCTGGACAAAGTCCACACGGTCCTGGCAGGCCTATTAGCTCCCTGTCTCTAGTGCCACTCCTCCACCGGGGGAATAGTATGCTGCTGTGCCCTGAGGGTCCGCACACCGCGGTGCCATGCAGCCGGATGCTTCGTCAGGGATATGACAAGGAGTACCCGAAGGCAGGTCCAAGTCACCCCGTCACCGTCAGACTTACAGACAAGGGAAGATGTAGGGAGGGTCACAGCGGGTGGAGGCAGAGGCTCTCACGTACGAGACAGGTGCCGGTCACGGGTCCCCGAAGGGAATAAAGGTCGTAGGAGTCAAGGCACGGCATGCAACATTCACATAACAGGTCTTGTGCATGCTTGCTAAACCTCTAGGCTAACTGTCAATCTATCAGCTGGTTGTATTCCGTATATATTTTCAAAACCAAATCATAAAGTACCTGCAACAAAGTACCTGCAAAGCACAGTCGGATACAAAACCCAAAACAGGACAAAACAGAGGGTACTCACAGTCAGAGCATGCTGCTGCTTTCTGAGTAGGCCTCCATGTCGAAAATCCAAAAGATCTGGCAGCCTGAATCACTGCCTTTTGCATATCCATGTAGCTGTCAAAGAGCATGTTGAAGTAGGGCACGGTGTTCTTGGTGGGAGGAACCGGCTTGGTGTAGGGGTCAGCCAAGTTCTTCTCCGAAGGTACCCTCCAGCATATGATCCAGCCACCAAACGCAATTGGGGAGTTTGGGAGTTTCGGGAGTTCGGGAGTTTTACAATGGGAGGCCCTAAAAAAATCGAAAATTTGACCGAATCTAGGGTTTAAGATTTTCCCGAGTGGAATGTAATTTTATTTAATTTTCCGGTTGATTTAGGGTTTAAGAAATATTCCTAATTTTCACGAAAGAAATCATCTTTTTCAGCCTGAATTAAGGAAGGTTTATGGGGTTTTTTGTGTTAAGAAAACATAACCACGATGACTGAGAAAAAAGCTGAATCACACAGAAATATCGCAGCTTTTGCAACTCCAAACCGCAAAGTTTTAGGAAAAATACAAGGAAAACTAAGAAAAGCGCTCATCGATGAACGCTTTCTTAAAAACAGTTTAAAATACTCAAGCTTCAGAAACAAAATAAAGAAAGCGTTCATCGATGAACACTTTTCTTTAAACCTGTTAAAACACTTGTTTCTTTAGCAGTGTTTTTTAAAAAGCGTTCATCGATGAACGCTTTTTCACACTTGTCTCTTCTACCTTTTGTCAGCGCAGTTCTTCAAGAAGGTTTAGTGAAACTTACCCGTGGGCCTTAGGATCTCCTTTTTTGGCGCGGCGCCAGATCATGGTTTGGGAAAGGTCGATGCCGTTTTTCTCAACGGACTTCTCCACGTTGACACCGTTGTGATTGTGTCCTCTTGGGTTGTCAGCGAAAGAGCAGTCCGCGAGCTTCAGCACTTTCTGCTCAACGAAACGCTGTTCCATCACGTCCGCGTAAACCAACCTTTCCGTGTTGCCATCCCCGGACTTCTTGGTGGTTCCTTTTTTTGCAGGCATCTTTGCTTGTTTCTTTTGACTTTAAATCTTTGCGCTTTTTATTTGGCGGCTAGAGTTCTTTACTAGCTCTCAACTGTCTTCAGGTTTTCTTCGACTTCTCTTTCCGAAACACGTCGACTCCTTTGGTCAGTGTCGTTCTCGACTCGATATTTTTTCGCCTCGATATTTTTTTTTTAAATTTTCAAAGCGTTTCCTCGAGTCGAATATTTTGAAGGTTTCGCCTCGACTCGACACTCGACTCGATTTTTTCCTTCGCCTCTCTTTCCGAAACAGCTAGACTCGTTTGGTCGGTGTCGTTCTCGACTCGACTCGAAAATTTCCCAGCCGTCGCCTCGACTCGATTTTATTTCGGCGTCGCCTTTTATTTTGGCGACTAGAGTTTTTTAAGGCCTCTCCTCGACACTTTCACTTCGGGAGTGCATTTATTTTACCGACTTCCTAGGGCTAATGCAATGTCCACTCAATTTGTTACTTTTCGCTGCCTTGAAACCGGGGATGTCGTTCGTGAAATTCCTATTGTTTGGCATCTTGGAGACCCTTTTGTGACTAGCGACACACTTTGCAATGTTTTTAGTCTTGACAAGAAAGAAGATCTTTCCGTCACCTCCGAGTACGATGACTCCGTTGCTTGCTCTTTGGACCTGTTTCCCGTTCACGCGGGCTTCTTGCACAATGTGTACGGTACTCCTACCGACGACAACATGCCAATCTTGGTAAGCGACAGCGAAAGCGATGACAGCGATGATGAAGAAGACATTATTTACACCGGCGAGTGCAAGACTCCCCGGTTCTCACCAAACACGAAGCCCAAGCCCACGGAGTCCGTCGCTTCGACAAACCTTTCCAAGTCCGACTCGACTTCCAGTCACGCCTCTTCTTTTAAGTGGCCCGCAGATTGCAAACGTGTGAACAAGGTCCCCTTCGACGTCGATGGCAATGTAACTTTTGGTCACCACATGTCCTCACCTCTTCCTAAACCAACCGGGAAGGGCGGTCTACCGCTGAACAAACTTGACTTCCATGTCACGAACCGTTCTTGGTCCCACGCCTGCGCCACAACTTGGGCGGAGGTAACCCGACAAGATGCTGTCAAGGACTGCAACTCTCAAGTTCGACTTCAAAACTGCCTTGGAGAAAAACTTTGCAGGAATACGGAGTGCTCTTTCTTTAAAACCCATGACAAAGAGTTCGTTCAGACAAGTTCTCAACAACGTGGCAAACGCTCCGCTTCCGCTTTCCTCGGCGTTGAGGTATTTTAATCCCAAGGTTTTCCCGTACACTTTCCCCACTTTTCCAGTAGGACCTTACGCTTTTCTTTTCTTCTTTCAGATTGAAGGCCCTCCATGCAAAAAGTGTCAAGAACCCATGGAAGTTATTACCTGTGGTGCCCGGGCTACTTTGGTCCGCATCGACCTTCCCGCAGCCGAAGGCCACCTACTGCTCTTTAGACACGAAGGCACCCATGCCTGCCAACCCATGGATAAAAAGGGGAAGGCCGTTGTTTCCAAAGAAACCCAAGACGCCATCAAAGAAGCCCTTCCCGTTTTCGGTGGTCGCTTCACTTCCGAGAAGCTGAAGAACTCCGCCACAACGGTTGCCTTCGAGAAGATGCTTTCCTCTCCGGACGGCTCTCCCATCGACGTGTACAAGGTATCGCCCTATTTTTGTGTTACCTTTCCGTTATACGTCGGGGACATGTTATTCTTAATGCATGGTTCCATTTTAGGTGGCCCGCGAAATGCAAGACGCTCGCGCCGTCCGCGACGTGATGAAAGAACACCGTGCGACTCAACGTGCCCCCGAGCGTGCTGCTGATGACGAGGTCAAGGAAATGAAACGGATCCTAGACTCAAAGGGATACCGTACTCTTCTTTTCGACACCGCACCTCTGAACTGGTTCATGTGCCCCCTGGACTTGCCGTGGTCCCCCGCGAAGATCATGCTGTTGATGGACCGCATTCTCGGCAAGCCTCCGTTCATCGGTTGCTACGCATGTTCTGATGGTGGCCACAGCTGCATTAACGGTCGCGTTGTCGAGAAGGTTGCAACGGTCGTGCCCGGAATTGGGTTGATAAAACTAGCAACCTTCGTGCTGCCGGCGGGTGAACGCGGTGTGGATGAGGAGAAGATGTGGCAAGGCATCGACTACGCTTGCCGGACGGTGGCCATGGAGGACGCCGACTTCGCGAAATATCGAGACAAGGAGGTTTGGGTAAAGACCAACCCAAAAGGTGAGATTTGCTTTCGTCCCGTCGGTTTCGTCCGTGACGCGGGTGGCGGAGGCTGGATCGGCATCCGCTTGAACTACAACAAGTTCATGCGCCGGGAGGACCGAAAGAAGTACATGACGCGGGACGAGGCGGGCAACTCGTTGGAGAAAGGCTGTGACTTGCACCTCGTTGCGAACATGGGGATACACGCTCGGTGTTTGGACAAGAGTTTCGAGGAGACCCAGTTCCGGACACTGTTCACACGGTGGTACGAAGCACAAGCCCCCAGACGTGTGATGGACGCACGTGCGCGCCTCTTCGACTTCATCATGGAGCAAGAGAGCAAGAGCGTGCAATCCTCTTTGTCTTCGCTCGTTTTATTTTACGAAGGTGAAGGCGAACGCACCCTGCAGCTTTTCACACAAAGCAAAGGGGCTAACCCGGCGGAGCAACTCTTCTCCAAGGACGGCAAACTGATCGGCGTGAATCTGCCGGCCTCCGAGTTCTTGCACCTGGAGAACGTGACGTACATCACTCAATCCGCCTGGTTGGAGCACGTAGGAGAAGGTGGCCACAGCCAGCGGGACTCCCGCACGAACACCCTCTACGATGAGCGGCGAAGGGTGTACACCGCCATGCAACGCGCACGCCACACCGCGTACGACGTCCTTGAGGAGGTGCGTGAAATATATGTCACTCCTGGTCCAGTGACGACGGAGACACGCAGTCACCGACCAAACCAAGTCCGATCGATGGGGAAGAGGACTAAGACTAGGGTGACGATCGACGAGCCTGGAACGCCGACTCCGGCCATCAAGTTGGTGCGGGCATGCCTCGAGAACCCTTTGGAGTTCCAATGGCAGTTCGACCCAAACACCGAGGACCCGGCCGCCCGTTATGTTTGGCAGTCTTCCCAAGAGGTGGACGAGGCTCTCGTGGTGCAATATTTGGAGACCGCGGTGCACTTTCATTCCGAACATCGCTACGTGGACACTCGCCGCGTGTCCGTCGGGTCTTTGGACGAGGTGCGGTACCAGACAAGCACCACGAAAGGCCACGCGCAAATGTTGGCTCGCATGTTCTTGCAGCCTGACAAGCGCTTGAAAGTGATACAGGTTGGCCAACCCACCGTCCGTTTAACCGCACGTGGAAGACACGACGGCTTCCTGGACCGCAGTTACACCTTGTCCTCTGGTCGAGGTGAACCCTCGCGGGTGATATTTGGTCATCTGGCCCGGGCGGCGCAACAACGCATCAGCTGCTCATGCTACTCATGGCGCCAAACGATGACTCGCGTGGGAAGGTCGACTTCGGTGAAGCTTTGCTTGTGCCTGTCCACCCTCCTATTCCGCGCGGGGTTCAAACCTGGACATGCATTTTACGTGCAATCGGGGTTTACCACGGAGGAGATCGACGACATCTTAACGGCGCTGGGATCCCGCCTCACCACCGGCGATCGTGTCGGGAGTGAGGAACTGGCCTACGGGCAATGGATGGTGGTGCCCGGTACCGGTAGGAAAGCAAGATGCGCGGCCTCCGAGTCCCGCAAGGGTTGCGTGACAGCGAAGACCCACAAGCAATCCCAGCCCATCCTTTCAAAGGATGGCCCAAGGGTGGTGGTCATGGGTCGGCGCAAGGTGAATGGTCAGTGGGTAAACCACAAGTTTCAATTCTGTCTTCTCCACCAGTGTTGCGCTACGGTATTGCCCAACTACTGTGATGTACCGCCTTCACCTACGGACCTGGTTGTGGCACATGGGTTGTCACTAACTAGGGAACAACGGCTTGGAGCTGGGGCCTTGACCTTTCAAGAGCAGTAACTCAGGTACGAAAGCGACATTGTTGTTTGCACGGTTTGTTGGGCTTTGGACTAACGTAATTGTTTTTCCACAGGTACCACACATTGGGAAATATGCGACTGAGTGTCCAGGGATAATGTGAAAGTTAGTTAGGGATCTTGGCGAGAAGTATGTTTTGAACCGAACTGGGGGGCCGGCCACCGGGACTTGTGGTTAGTAGTGGTCCGCGAAAGCACGTGAAAAACCAATGGAGAACGTAGTTGGTCAATGCACGAAGACGAGTAGGCGATGGGGCGAAGGGCACAAGAAAGGGTGAAGTCGTGTTAAACTCTGGAGGCAAAACATGCGCGCCGGTAACTTTGCTTTGAATATTGATTTGAAGCTTTATAAAACGGGGCAACCCCCATAAAATAGGATCAAAGCCAACCAAAGATATTCCTGAAATTGTAGAAAAATTCTGGGTTTTTTCCAAAATTTTCAAATTTTAAAAAAACGCCGAAAAGGCCTGAAAATCATAGAAAACTGGAAAAAATTATATTGGTTCATCGATGAACCCCCCAAAAAATAATTCATGAAAGCAGACGTAAAAAGTATCATTTTGCTACCGATTTTCAAAAAAAATAAATTAGCTTAAAAATGCGTGAAATATTGTACAAGTTCAATTAAAAATTTATGTTTTCTTAACACAAAAAACCCCATAAATCTTCCTTAATTCAGGGTGAAAAAGATAATTTTTTTAGTGAAAATCAGGAATATTTCTTAAACCCTAAAACAACCGGGAAATTAAATAAAATTACATTCAACTTGGGAAAATCTTAAACCCTAGATTCGGTCAAATTTTCAATTTTTTCAGGGCCTCCCCTTGTAAAACTCCCCAAAACCCAAAAAGGCCTGAAATTCATATAAAACTAGAAGAAAAAAAAAGGGGTTCATCGATGAACCCCCAAAAACATATTTCATAAAAATCAGACGTATCAAGTATCATTTTGCTACCGAGTTTCGAAAAAATTTTGAAGCTTAAAAAGGCGTAAAATATTGTAGAACTTCAATTGAAAATTTATGTTTTCTTAACACAAAAACCCCATAAACCTTCCTTATTTCAGGCTGAAAAAGATGATTTTTTTAGTGAAAATCAGGAATATTTCTTAAACCCTAAAACAACCGGAAAATTAAATAAAATTACATTCCACTCGGGAAAATCTTAAACCCTAGATTCGGTCAAATTTTCAGTTTTTTCAGGGCCTCCCATTGTAAAACTCCCCAACTCCCAAAACTCCCAAACTCCCCAAATGTGTAGAATGTGATCCAGCCCAGTCTGACAAAGTCTCTGAGCATATGGAATCTGACCAGAACATGCTTGATCTTTTGGGATAACGGGATGTTCTCAGCAATAGATCTGCATGCATCATTATCCAGGAGAAGGGGAACTGGAAGCTCCAATCTGGGGCAGGTTGCTGAGGCTGGAAGGTATTCTGTGCTTCTCATATTCTGGTAGTCCACTGGCCTGCGGTCTGATTCTGAATAAATTTCGAGTTCGTCTGTCACTGACTTGCCATCAGGCCTGACACCACCGACTCCTGTACCCGTAGGTGTAGTGTAGTCCAGGAGTTTAGTCAGGAGAGTGCCCGGCTGTAACCCAGGGTAGCTGAATGCAATGTCAGTGGCGACCCTCTCTGCTTCAGTGATCTCAGAATCAAGTCCAGTAGTAGAGGGTGGCTGTCCCTGAATAGGGTGTTAAATATAGCCGAATATTTCTGTTAGCATAAACATGAGAGATACCACCCGCTGAGCTGCAGTAGATGCTGCAACATATTCTGAACCCGTAGAAGATGTTTCTGTAATAGTCTGTCTGACCGTACCATACTGTAGAATCATGCCACAGAAGAATATCACCATGCCAGAGTATGATCTAGCTGAGTTTTCAAGGTCTCTGGCCAGGTCAGCATCGGAGTACACAAACAGTGTGAGCACACGTGCTGGCCTCTCAGGGTAATAGAAGGCCATCCTGTAGTGTGCCGTGCAGTCCAAATACTGTGCAATTCTGATAAGAGCCTTCATTGATTCCTCTGAGGGACAGGCCATAAACTGCGATAGGTAGATAACTGCATAGTAGATATCTGGCCGTGAAGTCCTGCTGTGCCAGAGCAGAGACCCAAGGATAGACCGATAGGGCTTTACCAGGGTGAGGTCAGGATCTGCTGGTTTCGATATCACAAGTTTAGAGTCCATGGGTGTACGGAAGGGTCTCTCGGGTATGTTGTTAGTTGTCATAAGGTCCTTGATCTGCCGAGACTGATTGAGGTACACCCCTTGGTCATCATGCTGTACTGTCATCTGAAGGATAGAGGATATAGGACCCAAGTGTTTGGCCTTAAAGGTTGCTCTGAAAGCAGTCCAGAAGGCCCTCTCAAGAGCCGTGGAACAGGCCATACCAAAGTCATCCACATATACCACACACATAGCCTTAACCGTAGGCGTGTAGATGAAATAGATACAGGCATCATGTGTAGACTGCCTGAATGAGTGTCCCATGTATTTGAAACTGAGCATAAACTGTTTAACCATCCTCTGCCATGATGCACTGGCAATCTTGAGGCCGTACAGCGCGCATATGAGAGTAATGCATAGCTGTAGCCCTTAAAGGTATATCCAGAGGGAAACTGAATCCACACGGGGAACTCAAGCTTAGCATGCATAAAGGCTTGAGACACGTCCAGATGTGACACCACCAGCTGGAATAGAGCTGCAAATATGAATAGCAGTCTGAAAGCTGATATCTCTGGGGTAGCTGAAGAGGTCTCCCACGGAAGGTAGCCTGTAGTTCTGCTGCCGTCACCAGCCATACGGGCCTTAAATATCTGATAGGGCTTGCCTGCCCCCGTAGGGTCAGGTTTGAATGGCATAGACAGTACAAATAGTGTAGTAAGGTACTGTGCACTAGCCGGAGGTGTTCCCAGTTTGAGCTTCTCCTGATTAACCATATCACCAACCTCCTGATCCATAGCTTTTAGCCAGTTCTCGGACTGTGGTGAGGATAGGGCCTGTTTGACACCGTGAGGTAGTTTAATCTCTTGCGCCGAGACTTCAAGCATATGGGCGATAGTAGAGGTAGGAGCATCAGAGAGAAACTGCTCCATGCTGCTGAAACTGCCAAACATGTACTCTGCTCTGAGGTCACTGCTGAGGGTGTCAGAGAAGGGCAGGTAAGCTGCTGAATGGGTGGATGGAAAGATAATTAGGTTGGCTGGGAGATCAATGTGCCAGCCAGCCGGCTCGTCGGGGCAGGGCTCCAGGATGACACCGTAGGGTCTCCTGTTGCCTCTGTGGGTGGAGATGAGAATTGCACTGTAGATAGGTGCTCTGATTGTCTGACGAGCCTTCACAATAGTCCAGATAGGATAGTGTTCGTTAATGCCATTTAGCTTTCTGTAGCAGTCCAGATAGTGTAGAAGGTCCCGATAGTGCTGACCATCTGATGTCTGTGATACATATCTGACGGCCATAGTCCAGGTAACTGTGCCATCTTTCTGAATGAGCTGAACACATGCGTGTGATTCCTCTCCG
>LGRX02003583.1:0-17109 GCA_001247695.2 Cymbomonas tetramitiformis
AAATGGACATCCGGAAAACAGGACTGGCGTGTACCTACGTGTACCTACATGTACCCCGTCGACGGGCACACACTTCCAGAACGGTGCATGCGGGGTGCATGTGTACGCAATCGAGTGAGTACACATGCACCCAGCATGCACCGGGCGGGTACATGTAGATACATGCCGGGTACATGGTTCGCGTACACATGCACTCAACGTGTACCATGCGGTACATGCTGAGTACATGCTGAGTACATGGTGCCTCGTACACATGTACCGGTCATGTACCAAATGGCAGACTAGTGCATGTTGGGTACATGTGAACGCACCCCCTTAGTACGACGTGGGTACATAGTAACCCCACGCGCGTTATATATGGCGTGCACGGGTACCGACAATGTACCATGTGTGAATTTAACAATTCACCATAACAAAAATGATCATTATATACAATTACATTTACCTATGTTTATCTATCATGCCTCATCGTCACTGGGATTCTCATCTCGGACAATCTGCTCAAAGAAGTCGGCTAGCGGATCCAAGACCACCGAGGTTTCCATGCAAGGATGCTTTCGAATCACCACTTGAGAAGCAATCTCCTCGGCAAGCATAAACGGTTCTTTTCGATCGAATTCAGTGGCCGGATTCTCTGGGTCCAATACGTAGAAGCAGTTTGAAACAATATCCGATCCTATGATGGAATGCCTCGCACGCAAAGCGGCCGTTAACCCCTAAACTGCGGAAGGAATTTCGGGGTTTTGAAATTTCGGGTTTATTTACAATAACTTTGGCATTGGGGTCCTGCCTCAACTTTTGAAAATAGTGTCGGAAAGGCCTTCTCAAGGCGAATCGCATGCAAACGTTGAAAATGCATGACGCTTGACACCGACGACGTGATTGTCAACTGAAAAATGTTGATGGATGTGCACATCGTTAACAATTCAAGCCCTAATATTGACCCTAGACCTCCGGGTATAATCTTACAAAGTGCTCAACATGCGGTTAGGGCTACTTATATTGTTAGGGGTGTGTAACACTATGGCAGATGCGCCCTAGATGTAACTCATTATGGTCAAGCTGAAATAGAGTGCGTCTCGGTCAATATTAAGAGTATCGTCGCAAAATGGTTGCACTTAAGTGCATGGCTGCATGCGGCTCGATGAGAGCTTTTCAAAACTGTCTTCAAAAGTGAATTTGAGTTATTTGTCGCCGAGAAAATCAGTTTTGATTGCAGGGATCATATCAAACTTTTATGTCGTACGGCCAAGACCCAAAATTTCCATCGGCCAGGTTTCGGCCATCCCGGCCAAAATCTAAAATTGCCCGCCGCATGCGCAAAATTTTAATCTTAAGTACGGCGATATCATAAAAATCGCAAAATTTCGGGGGAATTTTCAAAAATTTACATAATTCGTCTCGGCCAACAAGCAAAAGCACACTCGGCCAAACCTCGGCCACAGCCCTCATCGTACGGCCACAGACCGGCCATCGGGGGTTGATATGTTCCCTGTTTGAGTGTTTGATGAGCTAGCTCATCACGTAGCAGTTTAGGGGTTAAAGCTTTAGTTGGCTTCTTGAGCCACGAAACCTTGACAAACACGTACGGTCTTCCTCCAAGCTCCACTCGATAGATGTCATCCACCCGGCCGAACCTGGAATATAAGCATCCCCCCTCCCGACATCAAGCACGTATGTACCATCACATCGATATCAAATCAGTCTCGCACCGCTCGGCTCGTGCATGCATGTTCGGCCTGCACACTACTGTACACTGGTACATGTGTACCCGGGACGTACCCAACATAACGCCATCACGGGTACACATGTACCCACGCGTTCCCATGCTAGGTGTGTATGTACCGAGGGTGTACGGGTACTGGTGGTACATGATTGTGTACTCACCGGTCTGTTTGTTCCTTTGTTTGCTCGCGACCTTTCGTCCTCACCCTCTCGACGTAAAAGAATCGGAAGTAACATTGCACTGTCTTGAAATTTTTGTCCATGGATGCGGTCCGGAACTTCATCGTACCCACCTGCACTCGATTGAACTTGCGGCATCGAGGAGGGCAACCTTCGAGTAGAGCGAGCTCATACTCTGTGTATTGTCTTCCCAACCATGGGGTGGGGTCCAGGTCGATGTGCATCTTGTACTTGGCGGTACCCGGTGCCTTTGACCTGAAGGTGCGCCGTCTGCAAATAACACATGGCACCTAAGCACTACGGAAATGCCGGGGACGTATGTACTGCGCGTGCACTTCATTACGGATGCAGGCTAGGTACAAATGTACCGGGCCAGCACTGGAAACGGTTGCGACCGGGTGCACACGTACTGGCCTATGGTACATGGTGGGTACACGTGCACCTGCAATGCTCCACATGCGACTTACTTGGAGATGAGGTGGTTGTAGTTCTCCACGAGTTCCTCGAGATTTATGTAGTGCTGGATATTGTTCCTCATCCACTTGGTCAGCTGCAGTTGCTCGAGGTCGGTGAGATTGTGGTTTTCCCCACGTTGTTGACGCCAACCGGGTCCACGATGATGACCTTCGTGTGGAACGGCATTGGCATCTCTTGGCGTAATGCCATGAGGAGTCCACGCACGAACCGTATCATGTCCTGTCTGCCGATGCCGTTCATGATGCTCTGTATTGGAAACGCGTTGTTCTTCACCCATCTCCCGATCTTCCCATTATACGACTCGAACACGTACATCCAATACTCGCGAACCGGCCCGAGGGGCAAACATCTGATCGACCGTGTGCGAAAGCAAGTGCGTGTTAAATACCCACCAATGTGTTGAACACATTCCCCGAGTGCTCTCGATGTTCTCGAACCATTCTTGTACATACTTGTCCAATGACGCCTTGTTCTGTATCGACACACGCCCCGTGCAAGGTGGGTGCACGCGTACCGGGACATTCTATGTACCGGATACAAAGCAAGTACATACGCGCCGTTATTCTGTTACATATGTATCCGGCATGCACCGCGCCGGGTACGCACCGAGGGCGTGTGTACTAGGCGTGTACCCCGTAAATGTACCCTACGTGCTTGCAGTTGCAGGTGTCATGTGGGAGGGAGGAGCATATTTTATCGCACCTTCGGGATGAGCTTGTGCGAAGTCAACTCCCTTATGATGGTGGTGAGGTCTCCAACAATCTTGGCGAGTGGATTAAAGGAATTGTCATCGCGTGGCCAAGCCGCGAGAGTTGCAAACATGCCGGAGACGAACATTACCAAGTACTCGTGCGCTTTCAGCTTCTTCGCCCTTCCATCCATAGCAAGCTTCAACAATTTTCATTGGCCACTTCCCCAAGCTCGTGGAAATTCGCCATCTCTAGCCCAAAAGCCAGCGGCATCCAATGAGCGATAAGAATTGGTTTTGACGTCGGGAATCTGCCAAGGAGAATCTCGCATGGTGTATTTGCCCTTTTCGCCTGCAAGCGACCCCCCCTTCCCCCCCTTCATCACATCACTGCTTTGCTCGTGCGAAACATGTCGGGTGCGCGTGTACCCGCAGAATACCTTGCCCGGGTGCACGCCCGGTACACATGCCCCAGGTGCACATGATTGTACCGGCCATGTACCCGTTGACAGGACCATACTAGCAATGTCGGAACAATGACAAGACAGAGTCAACATGAATTTTCGTATGTGAATATGGAAATTTTTGCAGGGCCTCCGGCGCACAAGGTAACCATAAGAAGGGATTTCCGGCATCTTTTGTTTCACGTTCCTGCGTCTTTCCCGGGTACATACGTACCCAAATATTCCGAGGCACCGTACATATGCACAGTGTATGCACCAAATATGGGTGCACATGTACGCAACACGCGGGTGCACGTCCGGTACATGAGCCCCAGGAAGGTACCTGTGCAGCTCTGTACGCATAGATGCATGCATACCTGTGACCCACCAGTTAGCCTTGATGCCTTCTTGCTTCGCCCATTGGCGGACTTTGTCGTCGAAATCGGCACCCATCAGAGAGTCGCAAACATGCTCGCCTAGGTTCTTGATGAGGTGCATGAGGTCGATAAGATAGTCCATGGATTCGTCCCAATAGGGAAATCGCGAGAATTCGGCCGGAAGCTTCACCCCACACGCCGACATGAAACTTTGGATATGCGTCTTCGTAAAGAAACCACTGCCCGACAACTTCGCGTGCTTTTTGGCGTGGTAGCGAATACCCTCGTCCGTGCGTAAAGGATAACTCACCGGCTCTGTGCACATCGCGCGAGTTTAGTGTAACAAAGGTTTGGCACACACCGGGTGCACGCGCACTTGGCCAGCACGAATGAGAACGTACTCGCGAATACACGCGCACCTACAAAAGGTACACAGCGGGTGCACGTGCACCGGCCTCTACTCAATCATAAGAATGGGCCGTGGCACTCACCGGGATCCGATTCCGTACGGAACGTGTACCGCATGCCGTTGAAGACGTCGGAGAACCAGGCCTTATGCATGCATTTGAGGCAGGCGAAATACGCCCCCACATCCATGCGGCATGCGCCATCCATCAAACCCTTAATGTCGAAAAGCATCTTGAAAAGCATGCATCGGAGGTTGAACGATTTCTTCTCGAGCACATCGTAACATGGCACACCTTCCCAAAGCTCTAGAAGTTGGTCCACGAAGAGCTCGTATATCGGCTGCGTGCTTTTTGGTTTCGTTCCGTTGCAAATCCCCCACAACTCCATATTCACGAACTTCCCCCGGATGGCGGGGTGCAAGTTGAGGTATTGAAATGTAATGGGGAAAACGCCGCGGAGGTCCTTCCATACGGTTGCCCCATCCGCGCAGCCCAAGAGCACGACGTTCCGGGAGTCCTTAAAGAAGTTGGGGTATTTCTCCCGCCGTCTCTTCCACGCCGGCGAATCTGCAACCAAGCAAGCCGTGTGATATCATGGTTGATTGGGTACAGACTAGGGGTGCACGCCGGGTACGCACGTACGAGGACCTGGTGCACCCGCTATGTACGCGGGGTTCGAGTACCATAAGGGTACATATGCACTGGAATCTTTCGACGGGACGGGCGATTTACACACCCCACATGTAGTGCATCTCGTCTTCGGTAGGAACGTGCTTTGCATGCGCGAGCATGTCTGCCGCCAACTCCGGGTGCGCGTACATCCTCCTTAGTAGGTCCTTGATGTCCCAATAGTAGAAGGTCGTGCGCCCAAGACGCTTCTTCTCCGGCTTCGCCATCATTTTCTCGTCACACCGATCCGCGCCACATTTGGGGCATGTGGTGCACCCAGAATTCGACCCATCAAATCGGCAACAGCCGTTCACGCATATGTCCACAATCTTATGCGGAAGCCCGAACGCTTGGAATTGCGAGATCGCGGCGTTGAAACTTTTCGGGAGCGTGTCGCCGGGGTAAAAGTTTGGAAGGCGCTCGCGAAGGATGGTCAACACATCCGTGAAGGAAGCTTGGGTAAGGTTGTGCGTCAGGTTCCACTCAATCAACTCCAAGACAAGAAGTACGGTTGTGTCCTCGTTTCCCGCGTCATCCTGCAAAAACAAAGACCTAGGACACAAGTCAACATCAATATGTATACATGCGGGGTACGCATGTACGTGGCATGTACCCCTTCAGTGGGTCATATGTACCCGTGATGTACCATCACGGGTACACACCGGGTGCACGCGCACCCACCATGAACTACTCGCCAGGGATCATGGCTTGTGAACACGTACCTGACACATTTCCGCAAGCTTTTGCATTAACTCTCCCACCATGTCACTCTGACCGCCGTCATCCTGAAGCACGTCGTCCTCAAGCTTGTCGTCTTCAACCACGGGGGCCTCAACAAAGGTGTCGACAATCGGCGTAGGCCGCCCTTGCACGAAAATCGGGTGTGCCCTAATTTCGAGCATGCACTCATCGATGGGGAATGAAATGTCCCAGATCTCCGAACCGTAATGAAGGGATATCTTAACATCATCCGCTACCAGATCGTAGTAGAAACCATTTCGCATCCATCCCGGGTATAAGGCGGGATTCGAGTGCTCGATGTTGTTAAGGATGCCGACCATATCTCCCCATGCATATGTCCTTTCATCGACCACCGTGCCATCGAGGAGGGCCACCTTCACGACAAAATTGGCGGCGGGGGGGTAGATAAGGGAGGTCATCACCCACGGGTGCCGGCGCATCTTCAACGGCGACGGCGGGCGTCTCCCCCTCGGCGAGTACAAAAGGGATCGGCGGCAAGGGTGCCTCTCCCTCGTAATTCTTCGCGATTCCCGAAGGCCCGGCGCCATCCGCTGGCATTTCGAAATCGGGGGGACGGAGAGGCAGATGCTCACGATGATCATGCTGATGAGGGGGTATATAAACCTTGCCGTAAATCCTTTTGTGCCTACGCACCGCCCACACACTTACCTTCACGCATCCTTTGCATCGGAGGCACGGACATGGCGCTTTGCGCCAATCCCTTTGTCGTGCCCCGACCTCCACGGCGCCTTGTTGTCTTGAGACGCCTGCGAGGATTCCCCTGCGAGCACCTTGCACCCACGCTCACGTGATGGATAAACACATGTCTTACCCTCTGGCGGGTACGCATGTACCCTGCGAGTACGCGATATCTGTGCGATCCTGGTACGTATGCACCGCGTGAGTACCGTGAAATGCGTGCACGCCCGGTACACGTGCACCAACAACACACCGTAGACTACTTCGACAGCACGGGCAAAAAATCTCACCTCAGCGGGGGGGGCGGCGGGTCGTCGGCATCCTCCATTTCGGCCAACACGTCCGCCTTGGCGTCCGCGTCGACCGTGCGCAGGGTCTCCTTGGCCACGGCTTCACCGTCCTCCATCACGGCATCGGCCGAGGTGATGCGCGGACCGAACTTGTTGACGTGGTGGAGCGACGTTCTCCACGACACTAGTTCCTTGCCATCGCATTTGAGGCATTTGCAAGGAATCAACTGAGGTCGGGCCCGCGTACTTCTGCGAGCACCTCGCACCCACGCGCGCGGGATCATCAACGCGGGTGGGTACCACCGCGTGGCCAAGGATCGAGTTTCAAACACAAGTTATCAACTCACTGGGTGCGCATGTACCTTGCGAGTACGCGATATGGGTGCGATCCTGGTACGTATGCACCGCACGAGTACTGTGAAACGCGTGCACTTACGGTACATATGCACCAACAACACACCGCAGACTACTTCGACAGCACGGGCAAGAAATCTCACCTCGGCGGGGGGGGAGGGGGTGCCTTGCAAAGAATCCATCTGGCTTCATCGTCATCATTCCAATTAACCGGAACCCCTTGGAAGCCCGTCAGTAAGCAATGGCGTACCCAATCGGCAACTTCTTGTTGCATCACGATCAAGTCCGGCAACGGTATTATGCCATCAGTCGACTCACATCTGAAGTACTTGCCCGCGAACTTTGTTTCGGCGGAGAACGCGTTCAAGTGTTGGGTACGATTAACGTCGAGGTCGGGAAATCCTCGTGCATAGTCATCCAAATAGTCACACGTCCACTCACCCATGACAGCGGAGGCGGTGGAATACATCTCACAAGCCCCTGTGCTGCTTAAAGCAGGGCTGCTTTGGACTCACCTTGCAGAAGCGGGGGAGAAGTTACAGGGACAGGTGCACCCTGGGCAAACCGCCGCAGCGGGGGCCCTGACTGCGCAGGACCTCTTTGAGCATCCGGCGGGGGAGCCGCTTCACACTATGTTCGGCACGGGAGGCGCTCCAGGGGGACAATATGACTCCCTGTGGAACATGACGGTGCCCCCGGCCGTTGACTACAACTGCCTGGTACACACAGGCGACGGGGACACTCGCAGGTTCCAGCAGCTGCTCCTAGCGGAACTCCAGGAGAGGCTGTGGAACACGGGCCGCTGCCCCGCCAAGGGGGATATCATCGTCACGTCCCCGTGGCAGGGCACCCTGAGAGCAACATTTGTAGACCCACTCCACGCGGCCATTGCCCTAGTGGACGAAAGGTGTGCCCCGGCGGTGCCTCTGGCGCCACCTCCGTGGGGCTACGCTGACCGCTGGAAGCACGGGGCGGTGGGCACCCCCAAAGCCAGCGTTGCGAGGGACGTACACAGGTGCCCGATGAAGCAAGGCAGGGACTCGCTCCCGGCCGACCGCACGGTCATCCTACAGTCCATCGGGCTGGTTGGACAGGGGGTGACAGAAGTTGCCAACAGCATCTCGGCGGGAGTGGTGCTCGAAGGGGGAGCCCGGAACATCGTTTACATCGGCAAAGGCAGGCCGCACTGGGAGGAGGCCAGGGCGACCGCGCTTGACGTCGCCATTGTTGTATTCTCGAGAGCGGAAGAGGCAGACAGGGCGCTGAGGCTGGGGCTCCCATATGAGTTCTATGGGCACTCAGTCACAGTACACAGGTACTCCTCCACTGCAGACATCACGAAATTCCAAGAGTGGGAACTGGAGCTGGTTGCCAGGCCACCGGAAGGCAGACACTGGCACTCTGCAGACAGGATGGAGCAAGTCCTCTCGGCAGCGAAGCGGGAGCTGCGGTCGCAAACCGGCATGGAGGTTTTTCCAGTTCCCTCTCCCCCATCCGAAAGGGGGGTGGGGGAACTCATCACCCTTGCCCAACCGCTTCCGGACAGGGACAGCAGAGAAGCCTGCAGATATTGGGTGACGGTGGAGGCTGCCACGTACGAGGCAGTTTCTCATCGCACCAAGGACCGCATGTTCTTCCACATTGGGAACACGAAGTTTCACATCGCCTGCAGTCCCAGGTCCAGGTGGATGACCCAACGGAGCCCACAGCAACCTCCAAGGCAGAGGGCCAGATATGCGGGCAAGGGACAGGGCAAAGGGGCCAAGGGCTCCTACTACGGGCAGGTGCAGCCGACCCAACTGTTTGCACATGACCAAGGGTACGGGAGGCAGCCGCCACCAGAGCCGCCATCCACACAGGCTCCTCGGGCGGGTGGTGAACTGGCGTCACTGGCCGCCTCTGTGAAGGCACTCACCGACGTGGTCAGCCAGCAGGTGCAAGCCTCTGACAGGCAAATGTCAGCAATAACCCAGCTATCTGGGCAGGTCAGGTCACGGGTCTGCTGCAGCACGGGGTCCAGCTGATGCCTCAAGGGGGGCAGAGCTATCTGGGCCACCAGCAGCAGCCCCAGCAGCTGCAGCCCCCACAGGCGTCCTCGCTGCAGCTGCCTCACCAGGTACCATTGGGGCCGCCACAGGCCCAATATCAGCACCCTGTGCAGGGGCTGTACCCACAGTGGGGCACACAGCTCCAGCAACAGCCGGCGGCCGCTCAGCCCTCTGCCCAGCCGAGGCCCCTGGCGGAGGCCCTGGGAAAGGACCCTCGACAGTACGGGAGGGCTGAGACGGGCCCCACAATCCCACAGGAGTTTGACAACCCTGACGGCAGGGCAGCATTAAAGCGCCTCGACGAGCTCAGAGCTCAGGTCAGTTGTCCCTTGCCAGTCTTGAATGCTTGGCCACTTTGCCAGGATTGCACCCTGATTGGCATAATGCAACCTCTCCGCAGGCACACAGGGTATGAAGGGAGACGGTGGGCCGAGGGCCAGCACCGGACAAGGGCAACCGACAGTGCCGAGTGCCGACAGTCGTGCGCACTTCGTGGAGGCACAGCCTGGAGGGGACACAAGACGACATCTCCCGGCAGAAGCAGGCCAGAGCGCCGCAGTAGCAATAGGACAAATGAACGATACTTGCAGGGTAATAAAACCTATTGCTTGTTCATATTAACAGCCTCTCATAATCACACCCCCAACCTGATAACAGTGGGTGACCACCCGGAGAGAAGCGGGTTCAAAAAAATTGGCAGAATGCTGCATTTCTTGTCACCGAGTCTCATGCTTCCGGGACACCTTGAACCCATAATGGACCAGCAGCCCGCATTGCCCGTCGCTGCATGCCTCGTGACGATAGGAATTGTGGTTATTACCTACCGCGGGATTCGAATCAGCATGACACGAGCGCAACGAACCGACTCTACCTCAGGGGGGATAGTGGACTCACACCACGACCCAGAAGTTTGGATTTGGAGAAACCAAAGGAAGAACACACCCTGGATGCACAAGAGGGGGAAGTGGTACTGCTGGAAAGAGGCAATGGACGGGGGTAGTCTCTTCTATGTCAACGGCACCGAAGGGAGGATCTCCCTCCGCAGGAATTTTGCGGGGAGAAACAACAACTGTGTTTTTGTTCCGGTTGGCAAGCTGCGGAAAGTTAGGAAAGAGCTCAAAGACAGGGACAAGAGCGAAGCGTCTCTCAGAAACAGGGAGGCTACGGACCAACCCTCCACCCCCACCCACCACCCCCAGGCAGTGGGGACACTGGCCTCCCCGCGGGAACCGGCACAAGGGTGCAGACGGGGAGGGGGCCTCTACACGGTAGAGGGACGGGTATCGGACGTGCAGCTTGGCCGGTACCTCCACACAATTGACCCGGCTCCGCCGGAGGAGATGAACCAGCAAAAATTTCTCTCCAGACTGCTGGCCAAGGACGGGATTGATGGCCTGCTTGCGAACGGGAGGTTCGCCTATCAGCCACTGTGTGACGGGGCGCAAGCCTGGGACGCGACCTCGTTCCTCTATACGGATGGGTCGCGACTGGACCCAGAGGAAGAAGGGGGGTTACATAGAGTGGGGGCGGCCTACTGGGACCCCAGAGGGGATGAAAGCCCCAGAACCTGGAGAGGTACGTGGTCGACGGGTGGACACCTCACCATCAACAGAGCGGAACTCCTGGCGATCCACGCGGCACTCAGGGCCAGGGAACGCACAACACCAGGCGAGATAACAATCTGCACGGACAGCCTCTGCAGTATGTACCAAATTCTCAACATGTTGTCCAGACCCCACACGATGGAATGCCATAGACACAGGGATTTGCTTGAGGATATACTCTCCCTGGTCGAACAGCATAACAGCAAGGGAACGGAGGTCTCACTCAGGAAAGTCAAAAGCCACACGGGGGTGAAGGGCAACGACAGGGCAGATGAGGCGGCCAAACAGGCAGCAGAAAACCTGGAGGGAACCACCCAAATTGAACCATGGGACAACAGGACCATGTACACGCTCACGGCCAATGCCCGAGATGGTGAATCGATGAGGCCCCTACAAGGGGAGGGGGCGGTGGAAAGGTATGTGGCAGAAAGGATTGCCCTAAAAGCGACACAGCACAAGTCGGTGAGGAAATGGCTACAACCCCCGAGCAGCCCGTGGGAAGAATGGGGGACACCCGGCAGGGGAAATCGGGAAGGAGCTCTCTCGGTAGAGGGCTCTATAACGGCGAACCCCACGACCGGCGCCCCCGGGCCGGCCCAAGACCCCGACCGGGGCCGGGGCAACAGGACGTGGAAATGGAGACACCAGGGGAGAATCTCCAGGAACTGATGCTCCTGGAGGAATTGCAGCACGCTCCCTGGAGCCAGGGCGACCCGCCGATGCGACGGGAGCCGGGCGACCAGGAGCAGGTACACCCGCGGGATCAAGTGACCACTCAGGACGAGTGGGACCTACTCTGGGAATTCGATGAGGCGCGGGGGTCGCCTCTAGACATGGACGAGGAGGGGGCCATGAACTCGCCAGACAGGGAGATGATGCAGGCGATAGAGGAGGCAGAATGTGCGGACCCAATAGACGGACTGTGCCGCTCGATGATGGAGATGGACCTGGGAGAGTCGGAACTCCAAAACCTAACGGACGTCCCACAACAAGCGATAGACGCCTACCAGGAGACAGCCCCAGCAAGAAGAAGAAAGAGGAACAGGGACCGGGAGGCCATGCACCGGGGAAACGGAGACAGGGCCGCCACAAGCCACGCCGACGCCGCCGCGGTCGGGGCATACATGGGAAGAAGAGTGGAGGAGCCCCCACGGGAAATTCTCCAAGACAAGTCGATACCAGGAATATCCAATCACTTCTGGAGGGTTACTCCACCGATATTCAGGTCCCTGATCCTAAGATGCCGGTTTGGGGTCCTCATGACGGCAGCCAGAAAGCACCTCATATGGCCGAACAAATACCCGGACCCGGACTGCGCCCTCTGCGGGAAGAGGGACACTCCGGCACACAGGCTGGCGGGATGCAAAGACGAGACCTGCATGAACATGGCCACAGCCAGGCACAACGAAGTGGCAAGGACCCTTTACGAAGCAATCAGGAAGGGTCGAACGGGTGCCAGTCCGATCTGGATCGCGCACCACGCTGGACTCGACGGGACTAACAGATGCACGCGCCCGATTCATACCAGACTTCATACTCAAAAGGGGTCAGTGCCGCAGGGACGGAAGGGACCACCCGGGGGCGAAGGACCCCCCAGATGACATACCACACTTCGTGGATATTGTCATGATCAAGGGTGCGGAGGACGTCAGAGACGCCCCCCCAGGCAGGCCGGAGAACACCCGCAGGGAGGATGTGGGGGAAATCCACCTCATAGAGGTGGCCTTCACGTGGGACACGCGTCTGGTACGCGTCCCTCCACGACAAGCTCAACAAGTATGAGCCCCTTATGGAGCTACTCAGATCCAAAGGCTATAAAGTATTCTTTCACCCGATGGTCTTCGGAACCACGGGGTCAGTATATGAACACAATGCAAGGGCTCTCACGCAACACCTCGGCTTCAACAAGAAGGAAGCGGAGGCCCTCCTCAAGAAAATCAGTAGCATCGCGGTGGAGTGGGCTGCCAAGATGTTGATTTCACACAGCAGGTCGGAAAAGGAGAAGGCTCTGAAAAACAGTAAGAAGCCGCCTTGATTGTGCATGTGACTAGGGGCAGGCGTAACAGCTGTGCACCTTCAAATATCACGCTTCCGGTAGGAAGAGTCACATTTTTTTTTTTCTTTCTTTCCTCCCCGATGGGTGGGTGTCCTTAAAGGTACATACCCAGTACACGTGTACCCCCTTCGTGTTGCTTTGCAGTACATGCTCGGTACATGTGTGCGCTGTCTGACTTTTGCACTGTTTGTTTTACGCGTAGGTGTTGGAGGCCCATTGGACCTTGCTCGACCCGGACCTCCTCCCGTATGCGACCTCAGCCATGCAGGCTTTAGCGACGGAGACTGCAGAGCAGCTGGGGGTCACGGCAAAGGTCTCCGATCCTGAAGTGGTGGATGACCTCCACAACGGCGTGGTGGCCGTGGGGGACATTTGTGTCCCCCAACAATTTTGTATCCACCGCTTCGTGGTGGACGAAACCACGAAAAAAAGGGACGTGGACCTTCCTTTTTATTTTTCTGGCGGCCCGAAGGAGTGGGTCAAAAAGGCCGAGAAGAATCGGGAAAAAATGATCGGCATGGAACCCGTCGACGATGCTCCCGCCGTCTCCCCCAATGTGAAGGGCAAGAGGCCCGTGGAGAAGCCGGCGGAGAAGCTGGCAGAGGAGCAGCCGGCGAAAAGAGCGAAAAGGGGAAGTAGAAAATAGATAGGAACATTGTAAATAGATATGTAAATAAACTTAGCTTGCTTTACCTTACTGCTGTGCTGAAGTGCATGCCTGGTGCATGTGCACCCACAATGTTTTCCCTTGTAGTGCATGCTGGGTACATATGTACCCAATGAATACGCATACAAATGCATTAACTAGTGCATGCCAGGTGCATATGTACCTGGCCTGCGTACATGCGTACCCGACATGTACCTCAATCAAAGGTACATGCGGGGTACACGTGCACCATGCATGTTAATGTCAATAAGTACACATGTACCTGGCCTGCGTACATGCGTACCCGGCATGTACCTCAATCAAAGGTACATGCGGGGTACAGGTGTACCATGTATGTTAATATCAATAAGTACATATGTACCTGGCCTGCGTACATGCGTACCCGACATGTACCTTAATCAAAGGTACATGCGGGGTACATGCGCACTAGTCATGTTAATATCAATAAGTACATATGTACCTGGCCTGCGTACATGCGCACTTGGCATGTACCTCACTCAAATGTACATGCGGGGTACATATGCACCAATTATGTTAGTATCAATAAGTGCATATGTACCTGACCTGCGTACACGCATACCCGGCATGTACCTGATGCGTGGGTGCATGTCGGGTACGTGCGCACCAGGCATGTTTATATCAATAAGTACATATGTACCTGGCCTAAGTACATATGTATCCACCATGTACCCCGAGTGTCCCAACGGTAACATCCAACGGTAACAAGTAACGGTAACATCCAACGGTAACCTGAGTACATATGCGGTACACATGTACCCGTACATGCGTACATGCCGGGTACATGCGCAGGCGGCATAAGGTACATACACGGACGCATGTACCCGGCATGTACCCGGTTGCGGGTACATGCCGGGTACGCATGCCGCGCCGCGAGCAAGTACACGTCGGGTACAAGGTAGAGTACATGTGTACCCGACATGTACCAGACCCCGTCTTTTACTGTTTTGGTACACGTCGGGTACACGTTGGGTACACGTTGGGTACACGTCCCTGGTACATGTCGGGTACATATGCACTGGGGTTTCCAAAATTTGTAGGGCATCCTCAGGTATTTTACATTTTGTTTGATGCATGATTCACCAACCTCCGGTTTATGATTACTGATTAGGAAGTATTTTCCCTCAGGTGTTGTTGCAATGATACTTCTGCCAATTCGTGGGAGGACAAGTTGCCTCTGGTGGAGTTTGCAATCAACAACACAGTTTCTGCTACTACTGGATACACACCTTTCTATCTCGATTCCCTGGCGCAGCCATTATCGCCACATGATTTGGCAATCGCCATTCCACCAGAAGCTCCTGTTCCAATACAGAATGCTATTCGAGATCACTTTGACCAGTACTCGGCTGTTCATGCCAATTCGGTAGACAATATTAGCCGAGCAGCAGAAATTAATCGAGCCAGATTCAACAAGACTCACATGCCCCGACAGTATGCACTAGGGCAAAAAGTTCTTTTACGGACTGAGTTTATCCAATGGACTGGTTTGACAGAGGCAGGCAGACACTTTAATCAGCCGTATATCGGGCCGTTTACAATATCCAAAGTTGTCAGCCATGGACGCGCATATGAGCTAGATTTCGGAGGTCTCGACATTCGGATCCATCCGGTTCAGCCTGTATCCAGATTAGAGTTATACAATGACTCAATTCAGGCACCTTTGCCTCTGCCACAGATGATCACCGAAGAAGGGCAACCATTATTTGAGATACGTCACACATTCTCTCACATAAGATTACAAGAGGTGTCAAGTATTATTTAGTGCGATATGCAGGCTACGGACCTGAACATGACACCTGGGTCAAAGCCACAGAGCTGACCGATGCAACAGACATGATAGCTGCCTATGAAGGCTAAACAATATATTAAGCCTATTGCCCTTACTTCTTGTAATATATAATATACAATAACACATGTCGATCATCTAAAAATACCCTGCACTTAATGTTGTATCATTATGTTGTATCAGGAGCGGGAATCGATCCTTCCTTGCTGAGGTGTAGTGAGCCTTGTACAAACGTCATACCCTTGCACATATACGCAAAACAAAAAGCGAGTACAATATCTGTGGATAATAATAAGCTGCTAAAACTATCTTGCCGGACCGTGGTTTGTCATTCGTGTCTTACGGCCAGTCACTCTGAAATACGATACTGTGGTAGATGGAGTTGTGATCCTAAGCCGTGTTTGGCACACATGAGCTGTTCGAAATTCACATTAGTGTGGTTTGCCGACAAGAAGACAACTGGCTTTCGGCAATAGCGCAACACACTGAACCCAGCGTCACTCTGAAATACGAAACGCGAAAGGAGTTTGCAATCAAGTGTTAACGGCACTAAAAATAAGCAGCGCATTCTCCGACTGCATTAAAACAAACCTCCATTCGACCGTTGATCCTCTTGAAATTGTTTTGGAGGGGAGGAAGGGTGAGATGCACTAAAATAGCCGTGGAAACAAGAAACGATCGGCAAGCGCGAAATCTCTCCGTAACGTAAACCACGGATAGAGATACCCTGAAGCGTCACTCTGAAATACGAAACGCAATACGCAGCGTCACTCTGAAATACGAAACGCAATGCGACAGGGGGGCAACATCCTAAGAACTGTAAGGTGAGGGTTTAAAGTGGACTCAGTTCCCCCCGATATCCTAAAACACCTCGAGGGACGCCTCACTGGTGTAAGAAGACTGGCCAGCTCGACAACAAAGACATTAAAGACATAATACAAAAGGTATGCTTCCTATATTGTGAGGTCACAACCGTCTTCTAAGAGGGGAGATCTGTCAGGGAGATGACCGATGACATATGTGTCATACATGGCAATACGTGTCATACGTGTCATACGTGTCATGTCATGTCATGTCATGTCATGTCATGTCATGTCATGTCATGTCATGCCATGTCATGTCATGTCATGTCATGTCATGTCATGTGTCATAATAAATGACATACAGTCGTCAAGTATTGTCAGTACGGTCGACTATGACATGCACAGTCAGTATGTCTGTCATCCACCTAAGGTGAGTGACATCTATCATTGAGAGGCCAAGTATATGGCATCGAGATGGCGAAGCAAGACAAGTCTTCAAGAACTGAAGTGTTCTGTCAAGACGCGTCTTCGCTTCAAGCATGCACTGAACAGCATGCGAGCATCAATGGCTATATTGTCTGACCGATGCGTCAAGTTCACCTAGTGCTCTCGAGTTCACAACTCGATGGTGGTAACGCATGAGATGCGTGAGAGTACTAGAGTATATGAGAAGCATTGAGCTCACGCAGACACTTCTAGTCTCCAGACTGCTGCACGCATGCACCCACCATATACTCGCACGTTGCTGTTACTGTTCAATAATAGCCGTGCTAAACATTTGGTCCATACAGGACTGTGACAGCCAGAGCGCCCCGCGCCAGAGCGCCCCGCGCCAGTGTGGTGGCTGCCCTTGAATAATTCCTAAAACGCGAGAACTCCGCAAGTTCGCGCGATATAGGAACCAAACAGTACCGAGGCCAGCTGCCCCCACCCCCTGCAGTTGTGCACATGTCTATCATCCCCCGTACGTACACAACGAAAGCCGTGCAGGCTTTGCCCGTGCAATGCCCTCGCAGGTGTGTGGTGGCTGCCCTTGAATAATTCCTAAAACGCGAGAACTCCGCAAGGTCGTGC
>LGRX02003584.1:0-23646 GCA_001247695.2 Cymbomonas tetramitiformis
GATCCACGAGCTCTGGCGGCAGCGGGAGAAAACCGTGGGAGCGGAATCCCTGTCGTAGCGCCCGATACCGCGCCTGTCTCCGCGGCGGTATAGCACCCGGCACTGCACCACCCACTGCGTCGCCCAGCTGGCCACGGAAAGGCGCAGGTGGTGAAGTCGCCGCAGTTGGGACTGCCGAGGCAGCCCACGCAGCACCACCGACCGGTGGAGCCGCGCATGCGCGTGCATCGTCACCACCGACACCGGAAGCGGTGTGTGGTGCGGCGGTAGCACAAATTACGAAGAGCGCACACACCAGAGAGGAAGTGAGGAGAGACCTCCCCAAGCCGGGAATGCCGCTCCCACAGCCGTACCGAGGCTGCGGCAGCGCAACCGAGGCATCCTCGTCGTCGTCGTCGCTCGTGGCGTAGGTCGCGGGCTCGTAGCCCATCACGTTCTCCGTCGCCTCGACCGCGGAGAGCAAGTTCATGCTCACGGGCGGCTCGTCGGGCGCCCCCAATGCAATCCCCGTGCTCTCAATGAAGTCGGCAAAGGTGCGGGTGACGGGAGGGCAAAAGGGGTTAGGCGGACCGGTCCACTCCTCGTCGGATTCAACCGACGCGGGCGGGGAGTGCGTGGCCGGTTCCGACACCACCGGCATGTTGGCGGTGAAAGTGTTGACGTTGAAAGTCGATGCCCCAGCCGTGCGTGCCAACTCCGAGAACTCGGTGACGGCGGACACGAGGGCCTCACCGTCCTCCTCGCAGAACGAGCACGCGGAGAGGTCGGCGAAGATGTCCGGTTTCCCGCCCGCGAGCATGCAGAGGGCGTCGAACTCTTCGGCGTCGTCGTGGTCGATGGCATGTTGAAACTTCGCGGCCAACACCGAGTTCTCGGTCGGCCTCCTCAGCGAAAGCGTAGGCCGAGAGGCCGGTCCGGCCCCCGTTCGGGCAGTCCCGATGCCAATGCCGTGCCTTGCCCTTCGCGCACACCTGGTTCTGACAATACGGTACGGTCGCACCGGTGTCGCGGTGAAAGGCGACCTTACCTTCTTCGAGATGGACTGTGACCAATTGCCCCCCTTTGGTAGGGGCGAGGCTGCGAAGCGGGTCTTGGGCCGTCGGTCCGGTTTGTCCGCGCGGGGAGTGAATCCCCGCGGGGACGGCTCGGATTCGGCGGAGGCGACAAATGCGGCGAGTTACCGCTTCAAGTCGAGCACCATGGTTCTCAAATCCGCAAGCTCATCGGGCGCACCGGAGCCATCGCCGGCCTTCTCCATGAAATGCGTGCCGTGAGAATACCGGTGTGCGGACGCCGTGGCGGTGCCCGCCCGCACGTGCTCGGAGTAGCACTCACGCACCCATTGCTGGATCGTGAGGAGGTCATGAGCGGCTCGTTGATCGTGATGGAGGAGTAACCGGGACACCACCGGCTGGTAGAAGGTGGTGTCGAGCGCCTTGATGAACAGCGCCTTCACGTCCTCGTCCAGGAGCGTGGCCCGCGCCCTCGCAGCCTTCAGAGCGGCGTTGAAGTCTCCGATTTTGTCATGCGGGTCCACGCTCGCAGAGATGCGGAGGCCCACCAACATGTCCGCTTGACCCTGAAAGGGGTCACCCGCTGGAATCATCCGGCGGGCGAATTCGAGAAGAACGCGCTTACCGTCAGCGCCGGGAAGCTGGTGTGGGACGAATCCATCCAGTCCGCCGCGGGCGACATAGAGCCTGGAGGTGTCGAATGTTGAAAGCCGTTGTCGATGTGGCGCAATACAATTCATAACTTGGATACATTACGTGAGACATTAGTCGGGAGAAATTCGGAATTGTGAACTTATTCATCTAAACCGTTCGCTGAAAATATAGTAATATCTCTACTTAATCGTGCGTACCCGCAAAAAAGATGGTATGTCAAAGACGGCGGATTACACCGACCTGTGCGTGATACGGTAGTGTGGCATCGTAGAAAAGATTTCGTTTTACTTTTCACAGATTCACCTCTCGCGTCTGTCGACAGCCGAGCGACATGGACGATGGAGTTCTCCAGTGTCGTCTTGTACAGAATCGTGTCCGTTTTTGCAATTCCTGTCGCTTTTTGCAGTTCTTAATTATACTTTACGTTAAGTCTAATTTGTTAAATATGCAGTTTTAGCTAAAGACGGAAGGCTTTCTCTCCCGCAGTGTGCCCCTGTCCAGCGAAGTAAAGATCTCCAGGATTGTATCATAATCTGAGATCGCAAGGAGGGCCATCAGCGCATAGCACTGTGGCACCTCCTCTCACACGACGGTCGCCAGCAAGTCCCCGAACCCTCTAACGCCAGCTCCCACGACCTCTACGCAGCTTGGAGAGAGCTGTCGCCTGCCGAGCAGCAAAAGGCAATCGCCACTTCGAGTCCAGACTCTTCCCCAGGTAGCAGGCTGTGGGAAAGGAGGGCGCACGAAGAGCAGCAGCGAGGTCTTCGACATCCCTCTGCACCCTGGACACTGAAGTGGGCACGATACCTGGGACAGCGGGAGATGTGGGTCTACCTGGCGCCTGGTGCAGTCTGCACGCAGTACACCAGTACAAGATGAGGAAGCTGGGTCCCAGCCCCTTGGGAACATCCCCTCCATCATCCTCGCTGGCCGAGCCCACAACAGAGACTACATCTTCGCACCATGATAACGCGCCGGCCACTCCGGGAGGAAACCCCGAAGGTGCATCCTACTGCTCAGAGGCGGAGGAGACCTCCGCACCCAGTTCGCTTTGCTTCACCCAGCAGATGACCACCGTCAGAACGCATGAAGCGGATGAAGCGCCACCCCGTCTCGACAGCCACCCCATCGCTGAAGACCCTGAGGTGATGGAAGAGGAGTCCTCGGTCAATTCGCTCTGCTTCACCCAGCAGATGGCAGCAGCTGGGACCCCTGAGACGAGAACTGACCACCAGAGCTCCCACCAGCTCGCCCACAACTCCCCTGCTGGCAGCCCTCAGCATGACGAGGGCCCTCTCACCCATGGCAGTCTCATCAATAGTGTCGCTACCCATGTGAGCCCCACAACAAGCGGCACTACCCACGTGAGCCCCACAGTAAGCGGCACTACCCATGTGAGCCCTACCACCAGTGGCACTACTCATGTGAGCCCTACAACCAGTGACACCACCCATGTGAGCCCTACCACCAGCGACACCACTCATGTCAGCCCCACCTCGAGCGAATGCACCTCAGCGGGCACCCTGCTGACGGCGAGTGTAGACAACCTCGGCAGTCATCCGACTGAAGATGTTGATTTGCTGGATGAGGAGTTCTACGCCGCGTGTAGGCAAACGTTGGAAGAATGCCGCGAGGCCTCGGACAACCTCCTCCCCAACCTCAAGTGCAAAAGCATACGCACAGATGGGGGAGTTCGGTGGAAGACCGACATCGAGGGTACCCTTGCAGCGGCACATGACGAAGAAGGACCGCTACTGCTGGTATTCTACGCAACCCTCAGAGGGCACACGGTCAAGGTGCTGATTGACTCGGGAGCCTCTGACAACTTCATCTCGGAGCAGAGCGCTAAGCGATGTGGCCTCACAACACGAGCCGGCTCCGAGATGCGAGTCACCCTGGCGGATGGATCTGTGAAGATCAGTGGCGCCACCGCGTACGCCAAGTTTAACACGCACACCACCACGGGCACCTATACGGAGAACGCCCTTGCCCTCCGGATCCTACCACTGGGCATACAGGTGGATGTTATCCTCGGCGGAAGGTGGCTGCGCAGTCACTCTCCTGTCACTCTGGGCTATGAAGGGAATGGCTCCGTCTCCTTCCTCGGGAAGTCCCGCAGTGGCAAGATTGGGGATCGCGTCACCATCACAGGCTGTTCTCCTGGGAAAGCATCTGGGGACAGGTCTCCGAAGGGCACGGCCTGCGCGGGATTGGTGGATGAGGTGTTCTTAACCCCTGCTCAGCTGAAGAAGTACCTGGTGTACGCGGAGACGCAGAAGCTACTCGGCAATGACGACCCGGAGATACAGCCCGCCTGGCTCATGGTGGCCGAGAAGTCCCCCGACGATACTGCTTCTGCCTTTGCAGCCACGGCTATCGACTCTGAGAACGCCGAACCCGCTGCGGATACTGAAGATGCGGAAGTGAGCCCTGAGTAGACCCTCAAGTTTCAGGACTTCTGGGGTGAGGAGTACAAGAAGGAGATGACGACTGCCCTACCGAACATCGATGGGCTCAGACATGACCCCCAAGATGAAGCCAACATTAACCTGGACCCTGAGCTGAGCAAGAAGGGGCCTCCCTGCCAGCGCATCTACAAGAAGTCCGCAGAAGAACTCCGCCAACTTCGAGAACGCGTGGAGACTCTGATGTCCAAGGGCTACATCCGACCCTCTTCCAGCCCTTATGCAGCTCCCTGTTTGATGGTCCCTAAACCCGGGAACCCCAAGGAGCTGCGACTGGTGATCGATTACCGGCTCCTCAACCGCCAGACAGTTAAGGACAAGTATCCTCTCCCGGACATCCAGATGATGTTCGACGAGATGCAGGGTGCGAAGTTCTTCTCCTCGTTCGACGCGGTGGATGGCTTCTGGCAAGTACCGATGGCACCAGGAGATGTCGAGAAGACCGCCTTCACCACCCAGATGGGGTCATATGAGTGGTTGGTCATGCCGCAGGGGCTGCAGAATTCACCGTCTCAGTACCAGCGACGGATGCAGCGGGCCTTGGGCCATCTCCCATTTGTCCGGATCTTCATCGATGATGTGGTCGTCTTCAGCAACACCGCTGCAGAGCACTACGAGCACGTCAAGCAATTGCTCCTGACATGCAGGGAGAAGGGCGTCTTCCTCAAGAGGTCCAAGTGCCAACTGTTGAAGAAATCCTTGCGGTTCCTTGGCCACTGTATCTCCGCAGATGGCTGCAGACCCCAACACGACAAGGTGGCTGCAGTGAGGGACTGGCCCGAGCTGGAAACGGTTACCCACGTCAGGCAGTTCTTGGGCCTGGCAGGGTATTACCGCAGGTTCATCCACTGCTTCTCCGAGATCGCCCAGCCCCTCACCCGGTTGACCAAGTCGGACGTACCCTGGGAGTGGGGTCCCATGCAGCAGTGGGCCTTCGAGGAGCTGAAGAAGGCCCTCACCTCAGCGCCAGTGCTCGCCTTGCCCAACATTAAGGGTGCCGCAGACGGCACAGCACCTTTCGTGGTGCAGACGGATGCTAGCGGCATCGCTCTTGGGGGAGTACCGATGCAAGACAATGGAGATGGTCTTGGACTGCGCGTGATAGCATACGAGAGCCGCCAGTTCTCAGCCGCCGAGCAGAATTATCACACCGGCGAGCGTGAGTTAGGTGCTCTACACCACTGTACCACCGTTACCTGGCGGCATTACCTCATCTTCACCAACTTCCGCATCCAGGGTGATCACCGCCCCCTTGAATGGCTGATGGAACCTGGCAGGGAGCTTAGCCGCAGACAGGCACGCTGGTACATGGATCTGGTGGAGGTGGGAGTCCCGAGAATGGAGTACATCAAAGGAGCGCTGCTGCTGGTACCGGACGCCCTGTCCAGAAGACCCGACTTCAAAGACAAGGACGTGCGTGAGGGGTTGAAGGAGGCAGGGGTGATCGACCCCACCTCAGATCTACCGAAAGACCCCCTGGCAACGCTGGAGTCTGAATACTTCTCCAGCTCACCACCCGCAGCTCATCCCCACTGGGCCCAGACTGTTGACTGTTGGCTCTCAGCAGTGGAGACCCTCTCCGTGGCGGAACAGGCCATGGACATGGGGGAGACCATCGCTCTCGTTAACCCGAAGCTCTATAAGGGAATGAAGGAGGATCACCTCGACTTCGACACGCCTGAGTGGCCTGTAGCTGAAAGCGCGAAGCCGGTAGAAGCTCCACACAAACCCCCTGATAGAGCCCCACCCCAGATAAGGATAACGAGGAGTATGTCACGCGCTGGGAAGGCCTCTACGACCCCAGCGCCTCCGCAGTTGGCGTCACCGAAGACGCGAACGCCTATGTCACAAGCTGACGCATCGGAGGCGCCCACTGAGAAGGTGCCAACGAGCTCACCAACCCCGCAGCAGGCGCCCCAACAGTCAACTCCATCCCCGGTCCTTCACCCACAAAAACGGCTGGCTCCCCCAGAGGACTCACAGAACTGGCGTGTCCGAGCAGAGTACTCCTCGAAGTACGCCGAGAAATTCGGACCCTTCGATGTGGACGCCTGTTGTGACTTTGGCGGCCGCAACAGACAGGCGGATAGATTCTGGACAGACTGCCTTTCAGAGAAATGGAGGGGCCTTCGGGTTTGGTGTAACCCTCCATACAACTCCAAGTGCATTACTGTGGAGGCGATCTTGAACAAGTATATCGCAGAATGGAAGGCAGACCCAGAGAACACCTCAGCAGTCTTCGTTCTACCAGATCACCAGTCCAAGCTCCCCGCGTGGCGCAAACTTTTCAGAAAGGCCAATATGCAGATTGTGGAGGTCGTCCCTACTCATGATGACAAGGGCGAGCCCAACCAGTTCTTCGAGAACCCAGATGGGAGAGCCTTCGACCTTCGCTGGCCTGTTCTGATAGTACACGCCCCTCCCGCCAAGCCACAACCAGCACGCGTGAGACATCCGCGAACAGCCCCCGCTGTGATAAGGACAGGTGAGGCGGCAGACTTCAGAGACGCAGCCTCCCAGCAGTCGGACTCAAAGTTCCTGCGCGCGTTGAAAGCGGAGTACACCCGAGAGGGGACACTTCGTTCACTAAGAGAGAAGGTGAAAGCGGCACCACACCAATGCCTACAGGACTTCAGGCTAGTGGGTGAAGTGGTTTGGAGGACCGCAGCAGGGAGATATCAGTTGGTGCTGGGGGAGGACTCTCCACTTCGAGAAGTAGTGATTCGCCATGCTCATGAGTCATTGTCCTCAGGCCACACTGGGCGAGACAAGACTCTGGAGAGGGTGCTGCGACGCTTCTATTGGCGTGGTGCCGCGGAAGATGTGGGCACCTGGGTTGCATCCTGCGCAGTGTGCCAATCGGTGAGGCCACGGGGAACCTACCCGGATGGGTTGCTAAACCCTCACAGCATCCCGAACAGGCCATGGCAGGATGTCGCGGTGGACTTCGTCACCGGCCTGCCGGTATCAGAGAGGGGCAATGATGCTTTCGTGGCCTTCACCTGCAAGCTGACGAAGATGGTCCACGTTGTGCCGATGAACTTCGGCGACAGCTCCGCAGCTGTGGTGGCCAGAATCTACTTTGACTCGGTGTGGCGCTTACATGGCGCGCCTATGAAGATTGTCTCTGATCGTGACCCACGGTTTCAAGATGCTTTCTGGCAGGAACTCATGAGACTGATGGGTGTGAAAGTGGCTCGTACCACGCCGTACAACCCTCGGTCTGACGGCCAGGCGGAACACAGCAACAGGGTTATTGAGGACATGCTCAGGTCCTTTGTAGACGCCAATGTGGAGGACTGGGATCTGTTCACCACTAACGTGGAGTTCGCGATCAATGACTCCAGGAGTGAATCTACTGGCTTCACGCCATTTGAGCTGGTGTTCGGGTTCTCGCCGCTGTCGCAGTTGGACCTTTTCCTGGAGGCCGCACAGTCCACCGCTGGACGACGAACTGGGGGAGTAGGCACCGCACACGAAGTGGCTGTGAAATTTTCGTCGCAGCTGCGGGACGCCAGACAGCGGTTAGAGCTGGCTCAACAGCGACAGCGCGAACAGTTTGATCGCAGACACGGGCAGCGGGAGTATGCTGTTGGAGATCTGGTCTGGATAGAGGCGAAACACCTTACGGAGAAGGTGATGGATCGCTCCATCTGTAGGAAACTGACCAAGCGCTGGCATGGACCAGTTCCTGTGACCGAACGCTTCTTCAGCGATATACAGATGACCATGCCCGAGGCCGACAGAGGAGCTCCAGTAGCCTACCGCCTACGCCTCCCTCCTCACTGGCGGATTCACGACGTGTTCGCTCAACATCGCCTCAAACCGTACACCAGCGGTCAAGATGCTTTTGCCGCACGCGATCACCTAGCAGTACCTGAAGAGGTGGTAGTGGACGGTCAGAAGGAAGCACACGTTGAGCGCATCCTTGCACGTCGAGTGCGGTCTGTTCGAGGGAAGGAGGTGGAAGAGTGGAAGGTTCGCTGGACTGGCTACTCCAAAGCTCACGACCAATGGAGGACGCGTGACAAACTTGAACGCGGAAGTCCACTTCAACAACTTCGTGAATTCGAGCAAGCGAGACTGCACATGGAAGCGCAAGTCCGCGACGAAGCCACTCGGCGACGCGAGCAGCGTGGCCGCCACTCCGCTCAAGCCGGAATGACACTGGCCCACCTCATCACTAATCCCTGCGATGAACTGGACCAGCTCGAACAGATGGAAGATGATATCCCCCTGCCGTGGGAACGCCAAGAGCGCGTAGAAGATGGGTCGTTGGCACTGGTGACAGAGCTGCTGGCAATACAGGCAAAAACAACCCGCATGCCCAGGATTCTCGTACTTTTCAGCGGTACTGGCTCAGTAGAGAGGGAATTCCTAAATTGCTTCCCCTCCGCCTCAGTAGTGACCCTCGACTCCGGGCATATCTGGCAACCCACTCATGTGTGTGACATCCTGCAATGGGACTACAGACAATACCCGCCTGGATTCTTCGATGTTATTTGGGCAAGTCCCCCCTGCAGGCAGTACAGTCAAGCGCGCACCACTGGTGGACCCCCTGACCTTCCCCAGGCTGACAAAATCGTACGACGAGCATTGCAGATCATTGACTACCTGGAGCCAAAACATTGGTTCATGGAAAACCCCAGAGGTCGCTTCCCTAACGCGCTACGGCTTCGCCCTATGATGCGCCAGCTTCCCCCACCGCTGGTGTGTACCTACTGCATGTACGGTACGCAGTACATGAAACCCACCTGCATATGGACGAACTCAGCACCACCCTCGCCCCTGCTACGCTGTACTACTTCAACACCGTGTGCGTGCAGATGGGCAACCGGTGCTCATCCAGAGACTGCTCAGCTTGGACCTCACCCGCAGCAGACTGGAGCAGGTCGATCTGCGAGTGTATATCCCGTGCCAGCACTTCTGCTACGACAACTTTTCCGACATTTACGCCTCCGCGACACTGAAGACCCGCTTTAGATTCCAAGTGGCACCCTTCTTCTTGAAAGTGGTGCCCTGGTAGCGGCAGGCAAACTATGCTCGAAGAGGAACCAGAGAACCTAAGAACTGGAAACAGCAAGGAACCAGAAAACCTAAGAACTGGAACTTAGATGGGTACCTTAGCGGAGTGATCCCAGGAGGTAGACCACTCCTAAGGGGGGGAGAGTTGTGCCCGGAGGCACAGCGTGAGCCGATATGCCTATGCGTCCGTATGTGTGTCATCGGGGGTAATCTGGGATTGGCACGATGACAGTGAAATTGGGCTTGAAATCACGATGAGAATGAATACCAGATGTCCGGGGTATGACAGTATGACACTATGACACTATGACAGTATGACAGTATGACACTATAGTAGTATGACAGTACTGTGGGGGGTGTCATCGTGGAACTCAGTCAGACCCTCGAAGAATGGTCAGATTCGCATCGGGGTTGAAAAGACAATGAAATCGAATATCAGATATTAAGGTTATGACAGTATGACAGTATGACGCTATGACAGTATGACAGTATGACAGTACAGTAGTATGACAGTACTGTGGGGCAGTCATCGTGTCAGCCTGTCGGCATAACATCTGAATCGAGAATGACGAATCGGAATTAGAAATGAGATCGGATCGGGAACTGAACGTTGAGCCGAAGTGTGACATCGGCTCTCGAGTGGTTGACCCTGCAACCTGAGTGACGAGTGAATAAGTAGAGCACTTGAGAAGTGTTTAGCCTTCAGAACTCGGAACCGAATTATCGTTTGTACCCCAATCTGGCCCTGATCCAGTATATTATAAAAATCCGAATTGTGTACCTTTGCACGTTCAATCAAAAACATATCTCCGAGCATCTGTCGTCGTGCCCCTGGCACATTATCACATATTCCTACTTAGTATGTGGGTACCCGTTTCGCAAAGAATGATGACCCATAGCGCAACTATTGCGGGTTTCAAAATCCTGAAATTCCGCCCGCTTCCGCCAAATGAACGCGTCAGCCCACAGCGAGATGTGTGGTTGACCGTTCAGTCTGTGCAATTTACTTAGTGAAGACAGCACATATGAAATACTATTTTCGCTAACGCTTCCCTCATCCGATGCGCAGGCTCGCTTGCAAGCGAGCGCGCGAATGATGGAAGAAACTCTAGCGGAAACGTGGACGCGGTTGACATCCGCGTGTCCGCTAGAGGTGAAATTGCACTGCCAAACGCTCAGTGTGTGTTTATTATGCTTATATGATATGCGTGATATGTTCATGTCGTGCGTTATGCGTCCCTGCTGGGCGTGAGTCGAGATGGCTGGCTCGAATCACGTCCATTACCCCCCCTCATAAGAACCGTACAGCATCCGAAATTCTGGACGGATCTTGCTCGCGCAAAAGATATGTTGTTCCTAACACTTATTATAATGCATATGGAAAGTTATGTTGTGTTCGATATACGTTAGTATGCGGAAATCAACAGCCGCCGTGCAGTGACTTACGGGTCGAGGTCCCACCGGTACTCTGAGTGCAAGTCATGTTTTTTTCTGTTTTCAATATCTGTTTTGGGTTGGACATGTGACGTGAGGTCAGACACGTCATCATATTCGGAAATCAAAAGTGACAGTATAATTCTGGTATCGACTGATGACGCGGACTTTGCATCGCGGACATTTCATTGGTTTCAACTAATTTATGAAGCGTTTATTGGTTCAGTAGTAATGATTTTTGATGACTCGGCATATTTCCCGAGACGCATCTCGAGACGTATCGCGATACCAACGGGGTCCTTACGTGATCCGTTCGTAAAGGCGTTTCCGAAACTGTCGCATCCCATTCGAGAGAGATTCGCGGACCAGGTCTCGATTCGCATCGTGACACCTGGCACGTGACATCACGACGTGACGCGATATTAAATTCGATCATAGGCTGGTTGTGTTCCACATCCTCAGACGCCATAGCCATCTGCCAGAACCCATCGACTGCATCGAAGGAGGAGAAGTACTTGGCCCCATGCATGGAGTCGAACAACTGCTGAATGTCGGGAAGTGGATATTTGTCCTTGACGGTCAGGCTGTTGATGGCTCGGAAGTCGCAGACCATTCTGAGTACTTCAGGTTTCCCAGGCTTGGGAACCATCAGCACTGGTGCAGCGAACGGACTTGAGGAAGGTCTGATGTAGCCCTTGCTCAGGAGTTCATCCAGGCGTTCTCGCAGTTGAGTCAGCTCCACCATGGACATCTTGTAGGGCCTCTTAGCGGGCGCGATGCCATTCCATCCCTCTTGCAGTCTCACATGGGCCACTTCATCTTTTCGCAGGGCGTCAAAGTTGGGCAGCGCTTCGCGAATTACTCGAGGTGAAAAGGACTCGATCAGCTTCTGAAACTTCTTTCTCCACTCGGGGGAGATTGAAGGGTCCTCCAAATTCTCGCTGGTGGCCATCGCTGATAACATCGAAGTCCCTACCAAAGGTGTCGCATAGGCCACTAAGATGTCGTGGGGTGTCGCGGCACTGTCCATTCCCGCATATCTGCGCCGATAGGCTTTGATCTTCTTGGTCGCTTGGGCCGCTGATAACATTACCATCGGTTCCAGAGCCATCGCGGTTCTCTCGCCTTTGCGTGTAGAGCTACGCCCCGGCGAACATCCCCGTATCCGCACTGATTTGCCATGATGGCGAAACTTGACTGATCCCCACCCATCATAGTCCAGCGTGACCGGCGAGAGGTGTCTCAACCACCTTCCTCCGAGTACAATGTCCACCTTGATGCCCAGAGGAAGTACTCGCATCTTGATGACCTCGGAGTAAGTCCCCTCTGAAGTCTCGGCGGTCAGCTTGCCGTAAGCGACTTGCGCAGAGGTCTGCACTGACCCATCCGCGAGGGTAACGTTCAGCGGCATCCCATTAGCGCGAACTGTGAGGTTCAATCTCTTGACGCACTCACTGGAGATGAATTCATCCGAGGCACCCGAATCCACCAGCACGCGCACTCGCTGTCCCTTCAGCAAGGCCCAGAACACCAATAGCAGCGTTCCCTCTTTGTCCCGAATCGCAGTCAGCTGACTGTCCTGGTTCCACATTACTTGACCATCGCGTCGCAGATGTGCACAGATGGCTGCTCGCACTGGGTGATGCAAAGGTACGCGCTGCTTAGACCGGATAGGTCTTGTGCGCGGTGGTGCAGGCTGCGAACGAGGATCCGGACCAAAGTACCATCCACCTTCCAGGTCGCGATCTGCTTGTAGCTGCCGCTCCTTAGCGCGTCGCTCCTGTCCCTGAGCGCGTCGTCTGGCGCGGCTCTGCGTGCGGCTTTCCAGAGGGTAAGAGCGAAGAGGTTGGATGGAAATCTTCTCCTCCTCTTCCTCCCCAGAGCTATCTTCTGGTTCGGACTTTTGAGTGAACGAGGGGGTTTCTTCTTCCCGCGGTGCCGCCTGGGCGTTGGTGACGTTTGCTGGTGCTGCCACTGCTTCATTACCTTCCAGTATCGGCCGCAGACGATGGCGTTGCTGTTTCTGAATGGTCAGTAGCAGTTCCAGGTGGGTTTCCTCCTGGATGGTTTTCAGGGGAGTCGTGTCAGGGTCATGACCGATGACATAGGTGTCATACATGTCATACGTGTCATACCTGTCAGACATGTCATACCATGTCATGTCATGTCAGTCGGTCGCGTTATATATTATTATGACAGTCGACAGTATGGTCGACCATGACTGTACATGTCGAGTCGCGTCATATATTTATGACAGTCGTCAGTAAGCGCCTTCCCTGCTCCAGCGCGGCTGCGGCTTCGGCATGCCAGGTGGGTGGTTTCCCTTGCGCGTGGTCGTCGATTGCCTGGGCACGTACGTGCTCAGGTAATAAAGCAAATGCTCCCAAAGCTTCCCGCTTGCTCTGGAAGAACCCCAGATGTAGGTTGTTGGATGGCGCATTGTCCGCCGGGGGGCCAACAGCACCCTCCAGCGCGACCACGTCAAAGTTTTGTGGGCGGGTGGACTCCACTGTTGCGTACACCTTATCCAAGTGGTCCTCGTCACTGGTGCCTGGGCTGGGCCGCACAGATTCCCGGAGGAGTAGAGCGTCCTCGGCTTCGGAGTCGGTGTCTGACGCGGACATCAGCGCAGGCGCGTCCGTCTCACCCAGATCCGCTTGGGAGGAGTCCATGGCGCCCGCGACTTGGGCGTCTTGCTGCTCAGAGCTAGACGTGGCGCGACGCTCGGACGAAGCGTCCTTGGGCTTGGCGTTGGTCTCGGCGTCGGTCTCTTCGTTACAGGCGACCGCCCCGAAGGTGCCGTCGGGTGCTAGGTACACCACGAAGGCACACTCATCCTTAGATTGGAGGGCTCGAAGGTCCTTGCGTACCCTTTTGGGGTCCAACAAGACTCCTTGTACCAGCGCCATGGCCTTATCCTTGGGTCTTGAGGGGTCTGGCGTTCCTGGAGAGCAGCCTGTGATGACCACTCTCTTGCTTCCAGAACCAAATCGGATGGAACCCCATCGGGAGTAATCCAAGGTGACTGGGGAGTGGGAGGCTAGCCAAGGTCCTCCAAGGATAATATCCACGCAAAGATTAATGGGCATCACTCTGAGCTCCAATTGCTTGACGTACAGCCCCTTGGTGGTCTCTGCTTGCAGCCGAGGGCGGACGCACGTGTTGACATCGTACGACGCGCCGTCAGCTACTCGCACTCGCATGGGGTTTTCGTGCGGTCGAGGCGTCAGGGAGGGAATGCTGCGTACAGTCTTGTCCGAGATAATGTTGGTGGAGCACCCACTGTCCACCAGCACCTTTACGCGACGACCGTTCACGTACGCCCAGAACAACAAGGTGGGGGCCTTGGAATTGTTGATCTGTCGAGGTGGCGCTCGCGATGTTGATACAGCCGCCAAGAGATCACTCCAGCCAGGGCTCATGTCCCCACTGTCGATGATGCTGTTGAGCTGGCATACGATGGGGTCGTCCTTGGCATGAGGGTCGCCTAGGTCAGGAGGGTCGTCCATGTCAGAGTCCCATGGTAACTCGTAGGTGCCTGCATCGGCCAAGAGCCCTTGAGCGGTGGCTGTCTGCACCAGGTCCCTGGGTGGGTAATCAGGTGGGTACAAGGCCACTTGGATGACCTTGTCCTTCGCTGCTCGCGCCATATCATTCGTCGCCAAGTCACTTGCGTACTGGAGGAGTCCGTCTTCTACTTCCTCTTGCGCTTGTTCCTTGGCTAAGATGTGCAGTAGCTCCTCGTCTATAGGAGAGTCCCGCTCCAAATATGGGAGGCCACTGGCATAGTCCCGCTTAAGCTTCTCTCGTTGGCGAACCTTCTCCAGCCCACTGAGCCACCTCCTCCTTGGTGCTCCTTCAGCTCGAGCTGCATGGGTCGGTGACAGGCATGGTCGGGGACGGTCACTCCGTGTGGTTGAGGTTCCCTCGACAGTCGGGCTGTCGTTAGGTGAGGGCGTACGAGGTCGACGCCCAAGCTGGATGTCTTGACGTCGTCGTCGGTATTCTTGCAGCCTTTTAAGTTTGTTAAGGGCTGCGGGTAAGGGTGATCGAGCTCGAGCTTCTCGCTTGTTGGCGGTAACCGCGCTGTGCGTTGGTGACCGCGTGGGTCCTCGGCTGCTGCGTCGATGCCCGGCTCTCCAAAGTGGTGGGCTCGTGCTCCGCGGAGGTGTACGGGGCGGTGCAAGGTCCGTTTCCAGAGCCTTGATGGAGGACCTCAAGCCCCGTGTGCCCACTTTGGAGCGTAAAGCGCTCGTCCCTTGCCCTCGGACAGCTCGAAATTGCCAACCTTGCAATGGTTGGCCCGTTGGCTCCAAGTGCACGCGGTAGCTCTCGGTCACCTTTAGGGTACGTCGGTGCCGTTTCTCAACGTGTTGGGAGTCGTCTGAGAGGTCCTCGCTCGTACACACTGGAGACTTGGCTCCCTTGCGAAGACGGGCTTCGACCACTTGACGCTCCGGCGCGGGAGGAGGGCTAGTCATCGCCCGCGAGGGTAGCATGTTGAGCTCATCGGAGTCTAGGTATCCTGTGCAAGGAGCACTCCGCCTTTGACGTCGACGGGCCCTTCTCCACTTCTCCCGCAACTGCTGCTCCGAGAGGTAGGAGGGGGGCTCATCGCGGGGATGTGGGGTTCCACAGCCCGAGCTCATTAGGACTTGGAGGGTACTCCGAGCTCGAGGGAGTCCTCCGCGGCAAAATCCATTAGTTCCTTTGGCAACACCGCGTTGAGCACGTCGCAGTATTCATCCGTTTCCACCTCGTGCATGATCATGTCCAAGGTTTCAGCCAGAAGTGCTTTGGCCCACTCCTTCTTACGAAGAGCAGCCTGTGGGCACTCTCGAGCATAGTGCTCTTTGCTTTGGCACAACCTGCAACCAGTGTACTCCGGGGAGCCCAGACGTTGCCGAGTAGGAGTTGCACCCGCGGGACGATCTTCGGCTAGAGCTAGTAGCTCCTCCGAGACCTCCACCGCTGCCAGTAGCTGCACTGGCGCTCTCCTACTCGTCGCGTTGTTCAAATGCAACTCCGCCTCAATGGCGTATTCCAGCGCTAGGCGTCGACTGGCTGGAAGGGCGCGGTCGAGGAGGATCAAGGGGGTCCCCTTCCGCTCCGCAATCTCGAACGCCTCCTTCCGTACCTCCGCGGATAAGCCCGAGAGGAAGACGTCCAGGAGGTCGGATTCCGGAACCGGTGTGGTGAGCTCGTGTGTTGCCAACATGGTCACTACGCGATGGGCTAGATGCAGTCCATCCCAAAACTCGCGCACTTTGCGCGGTGTCGCCATGCGTCCTTGAGTTTGGCGTAATCGGCGTAGGAACGAGCCCAAGGTGGCCATTTCACTCTTCAGCGGCACGATCAGCTTCGCCAGCGGCACAATGACCTTCTCAAGGTTCAACGACTTGTCCGCCTCGGCATCCAGGAGAACTCCTCGCAGCTCCGTCCCTTCGGAGCTAGGCGTAGGGAAGCAATGCTGGGTGATCTCCTTCAACAAGATATGCACCGAGAGAATCGGCTCTCCGAGCTCGAACGCTCCGTTGGGCACGTTGCACGGGGTGTTCATCGCGAGGAGCACCACTGGAAGGGCTAAGCACCTGTCGAACTCGTCCACGAACCGCAGCAGCGGGCCGAAGGGGTTCGTGGACCCCTCCAACGGTGCTGAGTACAAGGACATGATGTCCTTCGCGGCTTTGAGGGCATATGAGTGCCTCGTGTACTCTTCCCTTTGCTGCCTGCCATCATTGTACGAGGACCTCCTACTCGAACCGAAGCTGTAGGACGTCTCATCGTCGGGCGGATCGTCACCGCCACCGCCCCCGCCATGGCCGCGACGTCCATCTCCAAGATTCCGCGAGGGGTCGCTAGGCGCGTCAGAAGTGGGGTCGCCAGGCGGCTCATTCCCCCCCCCTTGATGGCCACCGGGTCCTCCCGGGTCGTCACCGGCGTCATCACCATCGCCTCCATCGTCGTCGCCTCCGCCGCCCCCACTGGTCCCACCAATTGCTGAGGATGGCCTCGGGGTCACTGAAGGGAAGCGGTCAAAGGCTCCCGGCCAAACCCCGCGCGTGCAATATATACACAACGGCAGGAATTGAGTGGTTTCCGACAAGTCTGAAAGAGCTGTAAGCCCGCAATTCCATATGGCTACAGGGGGCTGCGGGCTACGAGCGCATCTCGAGCACGGAACGTTGGACGTGCTGGACGCGACTTCGTCGTACACGCAACGAACGATCGCCGTTCCCGCCAGAGGTGGTGAAGGGAGTTGAGAGGCTGGGGCTTCGGAGACCGGCGGTCCACACCCAGACGCTAGGTCATGGTCTCGGTACCTTCTTGCTACGTCACAGAACATGCGCTCCGCTTCCATCTTGCCCACGTGGCCAGGTAAGTGCTCCTCCACGTGCGCACGGATAGCGGTAACGGCTGGCACACTAATGGACCTCCAATCCATTTTGGCTAGGCGGTCATGCACACTCGTGGGGGAAGATGCACGCTTGGAGGCGTCCTCCTCGAACGTCACGCCTTTGTGGCCCCGTACGTCAACAGTCGTGGCTGACGGGGGCACCATCAGAGCCTCGTGTTCAGCATTTTGAGCATCACTTGTGACGGTCGCATAGCTCGCGGGGGTATTAGGTGGTTGTTGTGGCCGTGAGTGCGCTCGTCCGTCAACGGCTTCAAGTGCGGCCTGCACCACTATCTTGCTCTCCGCCACTTATTGGCCAGGTCCCAGTGTTGGAGACTATTTTTTTCCTTCAAAGAATATAAAAAAAATAGAAAACTATCCTTCTGGGCTCCCGTTTCCTCCTATGTAGTCTGATGGGCTCAAATTTGTCTAATTTTGCTCTGTCGTGCCGGTTGGCCATCCCAATTTAAAATGTAGCGATCTATGAGGACCCAAGTCTCGGGGCCAGGTTCCAAACGACAAAAAACTATCAAGAAACGTCAGGAATTTTTGTGTCTACGTTAAAACTGTCTCCGAGGTCCTCTTTTCTCAATCTGACCACTGGTCCACTTTTCACTCTCCGTTCGGGTCAATCTGGCTGTTAATCCCGGTAAATTTGAGTTGCTGGCGGCTTCTTTTCCCACTTTCTGACCATTTTGCAGCATAACAGTTTTGGAAAATCGCCTGTTTGCATGCAGGGTGAAAGTCAGGGGGCAAAAAGGGCGCAGAGCAATACCACTTCCAAGTGAAGACTTCTTGAGCACGTGACTGTATCCGAGCCGGAGCTCAAGGGTCAGTCAGAGGTAAATCTGCTTCAATCTTGGGGCACAGGTCCGTAGTCGGCAATTTTGCAGTGTACAAAATTGCAATGTTCTAGATAAACAGTTGAACAAGGCTACAATTCAAGCAATTGCAATATCTTTATGGCAGGAAAGATTGACCAGTAAATTAACAGGTTGAGCAACAGCTCCTCCAAATAGTTACTTCAAGTTAGAACAGCCTCCAAATGGGCAATATTCAGGTCTTATACTTTCAATGCGCGCAGCTCATATCTCTAATCGATCTGTCCCATGTCGGCTGGCATATCATCATCTGCCACCTATACAAATCCTAATCAGAGAATCTGCCTTTGGACAATCCTAATCAAGACAGTTGATTTCATTGTCCCTTGCTGATCTTTGCCTTCTTCCTACGAGGAGCCACGTCAAGCACTTCTTCTTCATCACTGTCACTGCTCATGGTGCATTTCAATTGAGTTATATACTCATGTGTCCAACATCTCGGATATTTCCTAGATTGCCTCTTCGTCTCTTCAGACACCCCAGCCTTATTCTCAACCATTGAAGTCAATCCAGTATCCGACCCATATGGTTTCTTCGGTGGTACATGAACAGTCTCCACCACAGAGGCTGGGGCATCCTCAGATATGGCCTCAGACTTCTGCTCGGTAATAGGCTGATCATCTGGCTGAACAGGTGAGGTCGGGGAGGTGCCCTTTGGTACCCAGTGAAGTTCACCCTTCTCATCCATGATCAATTGCAGTCCCAGTCTCTTCAACCTTCGAGCTTCAGCTTGTTCTTCAGCATCGTCAGCTACCAAGTCATCGAACTCGCTGACGTCATCCTCGGTGTCATCATATTCAGGCGAAGTTGGCTCCCATTTCGGACTGGCAGTGTCCATGTCATATATGACACCCGCGTCATCTTTGTCATCCGAACCTGGTAGCTTCTCCTTACTGTTAGTGACACCTGCGTCATCATTGTCATCAGAATCTGGTAACTTCTCCTTACTCCAGGACACAGCGCCTGTACCCGAATCTTCACTGTCCGTAGGCGCTGAGTGTATAGGCTTACGCCCCGTGTAGGGAATTCCACGATATTCGTCATCGTCAATCACAATCGTCGGATTCCAGTACCCAACGCTGCTGATCGGTAATGAGAATGGCGCTACCGGCGCCTTCAACTGAGTGGCGTCTTCCAGAAACCAGCCGCCGCCCCTATTACGCTCCCAGCGGCGTAGCGCACCAGAAGGGTGGACGATAATATGCTGCCAGCTATAATCAAGTCCAGGCTTTCGCTCCCCATAGTACGAAGTCAATGGCTCGGGAGTCCCCTTCCGAGCCCATTGCCATCTCACTGCCCCAGTACGCATAAATACAATATGCCAATCGAATGGCTTGGCAGGGCTATTGTTCCCTGGCACAAAGTAAAATGAACGTATAAAAGCTACAAAGAAAAAACGTAGTGCACCACCTCGTCGTAATTTCCCAACGCCGAATCAGCCGCTTCCAGAAAATAGGTAGAATCTGCTTCCGAACGTCCCACAAGGCGTGGAGACGCTCAACCGAAAAATAGGGCGGAAATAAAATAAATTCTACGCTAAAATTCAGTTCACGCGAACGTGAGAGGGACCATAACCTGCTGGAAACAGCTGAACAGCAGTGGGGAACCGCTGCCGACGGAGAAACAACGGATCACTAAGCTTGGGTAAAACACAAGATATACCCGAGCTGAGTGTCACAGGCTGACCACCGAAGATGACACACTGGGAATGACACTAGACTGTACGAACTAGTCGTAGTGCCAATTCCAGCAGATTGGCCGGCGCTGCGTACGGTGCCGCGGATCCCACCTATCCAGGGCGCCGCCGAAGCTCTCACTTACGCAAACAAGCAAGATTAGCCGTAGCATGCACGTGCAAGTTGGCATTGCCTTGTAGATTAGCGTTGACTTTTAGCCATGTTAGCCGAGCCGATGTGACTCCTTGTCTCTGCATTGCTTTAGCTACCTTGCCTGGTGACACCTCATCCCCACGGGGTGAGGTGGTGTCACGGGGAGCCCAATCTTCCCCCCCCACTGTAAGGGGGGAACGGTGGGTCACCCAGCGTTCACCCCTCGACCTGTGTTGTCACCAGTCACCGTGTCACCGCTCACTGACTCAACAATAAAACACTCTGCTCCGTATTTTATCTCATCTTAGCACACAGTGAATCTCTGCCCCCTGCCATTCTGTTTCACTGCTCACCTCGATATATATAGATATATATACCCAATCATATATATATATATATCCCCTCTTTCGTGCCTTCACTGCAGTCTCGGACAAAAATTCCAGGGCCAAAGTGACGGATTCAGGCAGCTCCACACCTTCCAACTCCTTCTTGGCATCAACGAGCGCCAACTGAGAAGCGGAGTGCGCAACGAAGTGGTGCTGGGTCTCGAGGTACTGCTTACGCAGTCCTTTGTCTTTACCGTCGGAGTCATTGCGCGTTAGCTCAAGCCTGTCGGATCCAAACAGCTGCGAAAGGTCAACTGCCACCTCCCAAGGGCGCTTACGGTCACCATAAGCCACCTGAGAAAGCCCCTTGAGCTCAGCAAGGCGCGCTGTCGCTCTCTCCATCTGCCTCATCAACTTCTGCTGAGGTTGTGTGAGCTCTTCGCCATCCTGAAACGCTGCAAAGGCGTTCGCGTACGCCGGCTGCGCGTGTAAATCATCTATACGCCTCGGGCACAAAACTGCGTCGGTGTACCACTCCATAGTCAATATACGATATACTACTGAAAATATATACGCCGAAAAAATTACAGTGTCAAAGTCCACACAATCACAGCAACACGGCAAGAAGCCTTCTCAGTACCGAAGCTGGCCTTTTAGGCCTCCGACTGATCAGAAAACCTCAGTTTTCAGATCTGCTCCGTATGACAGTCATACTGCCTGTCATACTACACTGATCAGAAAACCATCAGTTTCCGGATAGGACCACTAGCAGAGCTAGGGAATAATAAGGGTCGGTGGTCCCCTCATCCGCGATCGGGTCATCGCATCGTCGATCGTGATCGTCACGCGATTTCGACGTCGACATCGACATTTCACATTTCGATTTCTGATTTCCCATGCGTGTTGCGTCAGGTTTGTGACACATTCGACATTGACATTCAACATTCTACATTGAAAAGATCCGATGTTCTAATGTAACTTGTAAGTGTGCAATGACTTTTCAAACGTTTCCGTTTTCCACAAGATAATAGCTTGGCCTTGGGGCAAGTCCGCAAGGTGGAGCCGGAGGAGCGTCTTCGAATTCCTTGACTCGTTCCTATACTCTGTTCTGCCATGTCGAAGATAGACGAATTGAAAGCCCGAGCTGAGAAAGGCGATGCAGGATCCCAAAGCGATTTGGGCATTGCGTACGCTATCGGGGACGGTGCAGAGCCTGACCTGCAACAGGCGGTATATTGGTTTCGAACCGCAGCTGATCAGGTATCATCAAACACTTCCCTTTTCGAGGAAGCCTTTCGTGGTCTTTGGTCGAAGCTTTGCCTAACACTTAGAGATGTGCAGTTACCGAACAAGCTGGCTTGCTGGCCAATCCCCTGAAACGGGGAAGCTTGGCGAATAGATGTGCACATCCTAGAGTTTACTGCAAATTGTATTGTATCCGAGCGTCTCACTTTTCTTTATATTTTTTTCTTGCTGATATTTCCCAGTTTTAGTTTTCAGCCTTCCCTCTTTTCGATATTCCTGTTTACAAGTGGAAAACGCTCGCTACTGCTGTGTTCTGGTCACGAAGATGTTGAACTTGACATGTTTGGTCCCGGATCCCCAGAAAACTACCGGAAGCCCGATGTAGCATATTCAGTCTTGATATTCTTTATTGAGCTTATGCTTTTTGTTCACCCGTGTGCTGCACCACTCTCGCTGGTTGTGTCATCCGCGTTTACTTGTTTGCCAAGTCCTTTCTGCTCGGGTGTCCACTTTGGCACACGGCTCTCTTTCCAAACGCTAGTTGTGACAAGAACATTCATTGACGGTTGCTGAATTTTCTTGATTGTGTAGGGAAACGCCGGAGCTCAGTACAACTTAGGAGGCTGCTTTGCCACTGGAGAAGGTGTTGAACAGAACTTGACGGAGGCCGCCCGCTACTACGAGCTTGCAGGTACATCCCCCCCCTGTCTCTGAGGTAGCAGGTACCTCTCCCTCTATCTATGAGATCGCAGGTACAGTTTCCGCCGTCTTTCCCCTCGACTTCTTGTGTCAGCTTTCGTCTTGGTCGGTGCACACTTCTCGAACACGCATGTTAGGCGCTGAACTGATAGCCGCGGCGGTTCGCCTGAAAGCGCCGCGCAAACATAAAGCATTCTAGAACACGTTTCTGTTCACTCCTGACAAACTGCTAAAAAAGTAGCCGCTTTTAATCCCTTTCTGGAACCCGCCAAACCGTAGTGTGCTTTGTCCGTGTACCGGTGACCGTGCCGTCAGGCCCTACTGGTAAGCACATTACCGCAGGGTGCGCATCTTTGGCGCCTGGCTTTCCAGCTTAGGTGGGGCATGGGCGAGGGCACACAGCTGAGCAAGGCCTTCCGGACAGTGCTTACTGCCTTGCGACCTGCCACGCGAGAGGCCTAGGCGCTCCCCAGGATTGGACGCTCGCTGCGAAGTGGATGAAGTTTGCGAAGGATAAGGTTAGCCCCGCGGCCTGGGACTGAGTTCTTCTGTCCCACACTTGCCCCCCTGAAGCACAGTCGCTCGTACACCGCCTGTGGAGATTTGACGCGAGCCTTGACGTCCGCCGTGGGCATGCTAGCTGTCGCCACGATAACGGCAAACGAAGGAGCCGCGGGGTTGGCCGCGGACAGGGGCATCCGGGCGAGCTGGAGGACCCCTTCGAGGAGTACCAAATTGGCAACTGCTTTGCTCTTGGTGGTTCCCCGTCTACCCCTTTCCCCGATCACTCATACCGACACGTTGCCGGGGCTTACACAACTCGCTGATGCTTCTGCACACGCATCGTCGGTGACCCCCTTTTGGGGTATGGCTGAGCGGAGTGGAGGCATCGGGCCGTTGCCAAGGGCTGGCCTTCTCAGGCGCACTGTGTCGCAGTGTGCCCTCCTCACGCATACGCGCGGCCCCCTTTCGCAAAGGCGTGTCCTCGACCCCGGTACCCCGGCTAGAGGGCGAGGGCCACGGAACCTCCCTGCACTCCAAACCTGTGTAATCCCGGCGGAAGCTCCACAGGCAACCGTTGACCTCTAGCTGCGCCCATCTACACTTGCACGGGCATGAGCGTGCGCGCGCACACAACGGGAAGACACCTAGATTGTCGTTTGCACTCGCAGACGCGGATTCCAGGGAGCCTGGGCAAGCGTCCTGACGCTGTTTACTAACTGCAACTGGCTACGAAATGCGGCAACTCGTCGTGCGGAACGGAGAGCTTCTCGGAAGGCGGTGGCCGGAGAAGTACTGGCCAGAGGCAGTGTTCGGGTCCAGGCAAATCTGCAGACGGATGCTTCCGTCGGATTTAAGTGTCACGGGAAACGCTGGCGCACTGCCCAGTCGAAGCACGCAGGTCAGATGTGGAGGCCTTGCACGCTGCATTGGCGGCAGTTTCTCGGCAGCCGAAGGAGCGCCCAGGGCATCCTGTTTGTGATAGGCAGGGAACCGACTGTTTGTGATAGCCAGCCGCATATGCCAGAGGGTCACAAAAGCTTCTTGCTTCCTGTAACATCGATACAGAGTGCGCATCTGAGTGCACAGTTAGCCTCACAGGAAGCTCACTAAGCACTGGGGAAGTGGTCAGGCGTTGGGCAGTCAGGAAGCTGGCTAAGCACTGGGGAAGTGGGCA
>LGRX02003585.1:0-46177 GCA_001247695.2 Cymbomonas tetramitiformis
CTTGGGCAGACCACAGTGTTCCAGGGCAGCCCTTGCTTCACTTACCACCTGCTCTCAGTGGTGTGCAGTCTGTGCTACGACGGGCCTCAAACAAAAATCAGCCCCGAGCAGAGACCGCCTCCGTACCAGTCAGCAGCAGCCAGCCCGGAAATGGGCCTCAGACATGACAGGCCCTATCTCACCCAGTGGCTATAATGGGCACAGATACCGTATCCACTTCATTGACATCTCCACCAGATACCTATTTGTGTTCACCGTTGCCTCTAAGGCAGACTACTATGTGTGTCTTCTGAGATTCATTGCCTATACCAGATCACTCTCCTACGGCATTGATGAGCTGTTCCTGTCCACCTCTACAGTCTCAGACACTGAGATGGTGCTGAGGACTGATTGTGCACCTGAGATGGCAGATGCCAAATGCCGGGCAGCTTACCAGCAGCACGGCATTGTCCACCAGACCTCTTCTCCCACAGTCCATACGGACAATCCTTATGCGGAGAATGTCACTGGCATCCTGTCCCGTATGATCCGATCCATCCTCACAGCTTCTGGACTTGACCTCAGCTACTGGCCGCTTGCGGCTAAGCATGGTGCCTTGTTGTGGTCTATTACACCACACAAGGAAGTGGTGACTACCCCTATCCACACTATGACAGGTCATCACTTTCAGTACCGACGTCTCCGTGCATTTGGTGCACACTGCTATGTGGTTATGGACAGTCAGCAGAGGAACAGACAGCCAGGCATCTCATCAAAACTTCAGAACAGATCATGGGCAGGCCGCATGGTTGGTATCTCTATGGGCTCTAATGCCTACAAGATCCTAGACACCTCCGACGGCACAGTGCATCTCGTGGGTAAGCCACACTGGATACCTACCTATGAGCACCTGGGCAGATCCATGTCAGCATTTCCAGACACTATGGCAGCTGACAGAGAGGCTGATGCTACCTTTATCAGGCCATCTCCCTTCTCAGAGACACTCGACTGTACCTATGCCCAGATCATTGAGATCAGCTCATACTACTGCACTTCCGACCGACAGTCTTACGGCTGTGTGCTTCTCTCTGTTCCGTCGAGGGACAATACCTGGACTGACGTGGTTCATTATGTCAAGTCCACACCCGACGGTACACACTACAGACACCTGCTGGTGTATGTCGCACACTATAGGAAGACCGTCTCGGTCAATGAGCACTATCCGATCTGGACAACTGTCAGAGCCCGAGAGAGCCGCAGACATCCTTCATATGGCGCTATCATCATCTCTACAGACAGAGGCAGCAGCACACCTTATGGTGTAATATTTGAGCCTACCCCAGAGTCTACCTATGGTTGGCATATGGACCTTCCTGCTACCCTGGTCAGCTTTCCGTCCACTCATGCCGCCGCCTTCCTTCCCTTCTCCGATGATCCCAGCAGAGATGTCCGCCCCGAGTACATTCCACAGCAGTACACCTCAGCTGACAGCTTCATCAGATCAGGACCCAGAGACTTGGTGGTGCACATGTTCAATATTTCTGCACCCCAGCTCAAACCAGTCCACGGTGTCAAACAGGCACTTTCCACCCCAGAAGCAGTTCAGTGGCAGGAGGCTATGGATGCCGAAGTGGCTGGTCTGGCCGCCGACAACAAAATGGTCCCGGGACACCTTCCCTCGGGTACCAAAGGCCTGACCACTCTCTTTGTGTTCTAAAGACCCTTCAAACCAGACCCCTCAGCACCATCCGGCACACGGCAGATCTTCAAAACCAGACTGTGTGCCAATGGTAAGCAGACATACGGCTACCTTCCGTGGGAAACCACCTGTACCACACCTCAGCTTTATGCTTTCAGACTGGCCTTCATCTTCGGCAGCATCTTCAGTCTGAAGATGAGTCACTTCGATGTCTCCCAGGCCTTTATGAATGCTAAGCTGGATGTTCCAGTATGGGTATCATTTCCGGCTGGTTACACCTATCAGGGGTTCGGTGGTGCTTTACTGCACTATGCACTGTATGGCCTTAAGGTGGCTGGTGCTTCCTGGCAGAGACTGGTTAAGGTTTTCATGCTCAGCTTTATGTTCGGCGAGGTGACATTCAGGCAGTCCTCTCATGATGACTGCATATATTTCATCTACACTGATTTGGTTAAGGCCATGTGTGTTGTCTATGTGGATGACTTCATTCTGGTCGCCAGTACAGAGCTTGAGGATGCCTTCTGGGCAGCTTTCAGAGCCAGGTTTCTGGCTAAGCATCTCGGAGAGGTCACATCAGTTCTCCAGATGCGGGTCAGGCAGGATCAGGCTGGTATCTACCTTTGCCAGTCCAGACAGATCAAGGACTTAATGGCCAACAACAACATCACAGCTCATTCCTTCAGAACACCTATGGACCCGAAGCTCATCATCAAGAAACCAGCAGATCCAGACTTATCCCTTGTCCCCAGTTACAGATCCATCCTCGGCTCACTGCTATGGCTGGCCCGTGGCTCACGACCTGACTGCTACTATCCCGTAATCTATCTGGCTCAGTTTGTATCATGCCCTTCTGAGGAGTCTATGAAGGCTCTGATCAGAATTGCGCAGTATATGGACTCCACGGCTCATTACTCTCTGGCATTTTACTACCCCGAGACTCCGGTCAAGGTCATCACCATGTCCTGTTATTCAGATGCGGACCTGGCTAGGGACTTAGAGAATGATGCCCGGTCTTATTCTGGCTCCGTGATATTCCTGGCTGGTATGATACTGCAGTGGCATTCAGGGAGGCAGACCATCACTGAGGTCTCCTCCACAGGGTCAGAGTATGTGGCAGCTAGTACAGCAGCACAGCGGTTGGTGTCATTGATGTTCATGCTTACTGAGATATTTGGTTCTATTACTCACCGTATTGATTCCCAGCAGCCCCTTGACTCAGATCTTGACCATGCTATTCAGTACCTTGACAGAGCAGCCACAGATATCCACTTTGACATGCCCTCCCTTCAGACTACCTCAGTGCTCAGGCGTCTGCTTGACAAACAAAACAAGCCAGCAGACGGTCTGACCTCAGTCCGCCCAAACTCTCCTACAATTCCTGATGAACTCAGTACAGATGAAATCACCCCCCTCAAGTTCCAGAACAACAGAAACAGAGAATATATCAGTACAGCCTCAGCTCAGCCCCGCCTGGAGTTACCTATTCCTCTACTGCTGGATAATGATGCATGCAGATCTATTGTCGAGCATCACCTCCTCTCCGAGAAGGTGAAGCATGTGATTATCAGATATCATGTCCTCCGAGACTTTGTCAGATTGAACTGGATTCGGTGTGCCAGAGTCCCATCAGCTCGGAACCTGGCAGACCCTTACACCAAGCCAGTTCCTCCAGTCAAGGACATGCAGCCATACTTCATTCAGATGTTTCAGCAATATATGGCCATGGGTAAGGCTCAGGCTGCAGTTATTCAGAAATGATTTACTGGTATTCAGAAAGCAGCAGCATGATCTGACTGTGAGTACCTTGATTTCCTGTTTTCCTGTTTTGGGTTGTTTGTGTAGCTGACTGTGATTTGCAGGTACTGGCCTATATTCAAAATTACTTATGGCTGGTTACTCTATGTTAGCTACTGTTTTCCTTAGAAATGAATCACTGTATTAGATAGAAAATGATGTGCACTCATTGATAGATTGTGTATATGGACATTGTATTCCGATCTCACTCTATGGTATTTGCTACACTGCATTAGTCATGTATCCTTACAGTGTCTGTTCCGACCGTGAGCGCCACCGCTGCTGTCAGTCATGATCTCTCTCTTCATTCTCCCTCTACAGTAAGTCTTTCCGGTGACGGGCGGATCTGGACCTGCTTCGGCACTCCTTATCCTAACCCTGACGAAGCACCCCGGATAGCTTGCAGCCACGGTGTGTGGACCTCCAGAGACATGACATATCACTATCCCCCGACAGCAGGGTGGCACCAGGGACAGATTACTGCCCGTGTCAGGACGTTGGGTCTACGGACCAGCTTTTCGGGGTTTTCAGCCCTGACACGGTGTGACTGCAGTTCCACCATTTCCATCATCTTTCTGGATTTTGGTTCTGGCACTGGATTAGTGGCATGTATCTTGGTTTGATTGGTTATTGGTCTGACCACCTCACTCGAGGTGGTGTGCTGGAGTTGACATTCAGTCCGAGCTCAGTCATCAGAGTTGTCATCACCGACCCGTCGTGACCGCTGTCATCACCGACCGACCTGACCGCTGTCATCACCGATACGGCTCGACACCTCTGACTACCTCACTGACCTGATTGTCACCTCCTCTGATCGAGTTCGGTTGTCACATGAGACAGAGCACACACTAGCTCATTTCGCATCACACTCAGCATACTAGAACTATATATTATATCTTCTGTATGTTGAGAGGGATTCTGAGTGCGAAACCCTGAGCGTTGCAGTGCTTCCTGTTTGACCTGTCTTGACTGACTGGGTCTTCTCGCATATATATATCATATCTTAGTGTGTGTGTGTGTTGCAAGCTACAGAAATATTGCAACATTCTTCACTTTTGCACATGATATTTTTCATGGCATAACAGTGAATATCTCAAAAAATCAACATGTATAGTGAACATGTAATGTGGGTTTTTCTGATTGAAACTCATGGAGGCAAATGCACTCTCTGGTGATATTTAAGATAAATCAACTGTAAATGAATTCACAGTTGTGTCAGATCCTAAGATATATTTGGATGTATACAACGAGTATATCAAGTGATATCTCTGTGTTCAAATACATCTGGACACTGCTAGATGTAATCTGAGCAGTTTTTACACAACACAATGTTTGTGTGTGTGTACGTCCACAACCACCTTTTTTCAATTCATGTATGGTTGCTGATCTGAGTTGGTACATGCATGTGAAGTGATCATCTGTATCAACTGTCAGAATGCAATGTAGATATTGATGTTGCTCCAGCGATAGTGAAAATGGCATGGACAGTGTTCAGCAGTTACCAGCTGCATATTGAACACTGATACTGCCTTCGGGTCTGGAGATATTCTCCATCCAGCCCTACAGCATGTTGTTTTATCCTGTTACCATTACTATCGCCATCACTGACATCCAGCACGCACATGTGTTTGCTGGATGGTATATATGTATTATGTATTGATACAATACTTGATCATTACACTTGGAGTCAGTGTATTGTCAACATGTATAATGAATGCTAGTGTTTGTGCAGTGTATAGTACTGCTGATTAGTACTAGTGTGTGTGTGTACTTGCACACACTTTGCAAGATCTTTATGGATATCACAATATCCTAACAACCTATCATGCAGATTGTCAGCATACCACGTACTGATTACATCTAACATGATATATATAGTTTAGGGATTGTTGTAATTCCATGATAATCTCATTACGAAATGAGTTAATGATAGATTTTACATGAAGCTCAGGTGAGCATTCCTTCAAGTAATCCACCATAGAATGTACATGTTACCTGGAGAGCATCTCGGCTCCACCAGGGCACGACAAACTAATTATGGTGTTTAGATTACTGTCAGGCACCCTTTGCAACATGGATTCGAATATAGACTAGCATTCACTGCAATATGCGTATGCTCTATGTACTACAGCTGTTATCGTGATCAAGCTGTACAGTATAATAAAGTATGTACCATTTACAACATTGCAATCATTCAGCATAAGATGTGTGCATGATATAGAAGTATATGCACTGTGTATTGATGATTGCTGTAAGTGAAATGAGTGTATGTGTGTGTGTGCTGATCTGCACACACATATTGTGCACAGATCACTGTGCTGCTGATAAGTATAATGCTGATGATCAAAAGTATTTGTGTGGTCATCAGAACATTGGAATCTGCTGCAGTATGATAATAAGGCATTCACAGCGGTATGTATCCACAGCATAGCGATCATGTGCTCTTAGCATTCCTGCATATATACAATCATTCTGCATATGATTTTATCGCGCGTACACATGTGTGCTTCTCACTGCATGTAGACACATTAAAACTGTACGTGCTAAAATCGAGCATTCCTCGCATTTTATGAAATCATGAAAGGTATATATTATGCTGACAGGCCATAAATCATTGCACGCAGTGATTGTAAACAGTGCGTAGAGATGATTTGCAAAAATCGCTGATGTACGTTGTATACAAATGCGAGCGCGCTGCTGATGAAAAGTATGAATTGTCGTCGCCATTCATCAGCACATGATACGAGCGCTGACATGTATACAAATCAAGATTATGTCGATGACCACTATGTCATATATCATTCTGGACAATTTTCGAACGTGATTCTTGCAAGCGCGCGCATGCTGCGATCAACTTCTGCAAAATATGTGACCATCGCGCAGTATGCGACCATCGCGCATGCTGCCATCTGCAATTTAGTGATCATCGCGCATCAACATATATGAGGCCGTACAAAAAGCAATTCAGCGCAATCATGAAAATTGCGATACTGCGCTGATGATTTTCCGCGCGGAAACGATTTTGCCGATGATTTATCGCATCTGCGAACATGCATATATCCGCGAACCATTTATCGTGTACATTTCGTTGCTGCGCCGATATATGTCATATGCACACCTTATCGCGTATATGTGCGATCAGCTGTTTCTGCGAGTACGCTGCGGAAAATCTTCTCGCGCAATTTCTGTGCTGTCGATATGCGAACGTATATTATTCGGGCTGCAGATATTCAATTTATGCGAGCGCTGTCGTATGTGCGCCTCCTGCAACCTGCGAACAATATTAAATAGGCTACGTCTATCACTGCACCCACTTGAGTTCTCGAGTATCGTGCCTTGACGACTTTTAGAATACCACTGATACGGCTGTAGATACAAGCGCCGTGAATATATTATCAATATACAATGAAACACTGCAAAGTTGGACAGCAATGCAGGTGAACGGATGAGCGGGTTTGTGAGTGCAGTCTCTGTAAGAAGATCTGCTGAAGCACAACGCTTCCTCACTTTTATACCTACGTCACCCATCATCTTAGATGGTACCGCCATTGGGTTGTGAACCCGAGACGTAGGTTGAACGACCAGCATGGTGGTAACGACTAGTTCGTTCATGCTGCACATGCGAGTTCTGCGCATGCTGAAAGCTAAAGATGGTTCTTGGTTTGTTTCCAAGATGTATCTTTACTTTGCCATCTTCGAGTTCAATCATACGAACTCTCGGTGACAGGGATGCCTGATGATATGACATAATCATCTGGCGACATGTACAGTCATCGTCGACCGTACTGACGACTGTCATAAATGTATGACGCGACTCGACCTGTACAGTCATGATCGACCATACTGTCGACTGTCATAATAATATATGACACGACCGACTGTCATAATAATATATGACATGACATGACATGACATTGTATGACATGTATGACAGGTATGACACGTATGACATGTATGACACATATGTCATCGGTCATAACCCTGACACCAACTGCACGTGATCAGCTTCGCCTCCCTTGCGCGAAGATGATCACGTGAGGTTAGCCATCCGCACTACAACGCGCCCGCACGAACAAACGTAACCACAAACCTGTATTCAAGTAGCTTGTGTCACGCACAACAAAAAAAGTTTACACGTTGCCAGGTTTGTTCATTTCACTTGAGTGGATGAACAATCTACGTGGCCTAGGCGACTCCCCGGAATGCCGGTGCTCAAGGAATGGTATACATTCCTTAACGCAACCAGAGTACCGTGCTTGCTTAACGCCCGTTAAGCAAGCATAGTGCAAGGCATACGATAAGTTCCAGATAAGTTCAACCGGGTGAAACGCGAATGGCTGCAGATTTCAGCGCTCTCCGCAAACCCAAACCCGATGGCGGCATCCTACCCTACCGGATGCTGGAAAGCGGGTGTCCGGACACCGCAGGAGGGTCAAAGGCATACATAAGTCCTCTATATATGCCTTTTTAACCCCTAAACCGCGGTCTGGGTCAATAATGACCCAAAGCCGTTCATACGGTTCGACATGTTTCACCTTTAATATCTCGAGCAGTATTTACCGCATTCGGTATGATAGTAGCTCGAGGTTTTGGTCTTCACGTTGATCGAAGCACATGCAAAGCTCGCTAGCTGTCGATGGGTGTAGCAAATATGGCGGGCAAAAACGTAAACACTATGATGAAACGTCAAAATAGTTTCCGCTGTTTAGGGGTTAAAACTACCTACGGTGTCCGAATTTCCCATGATGTTGTTTTTCACTGATTTTCAGAGGCCGCGGCATCATCCGCTCAGCCGGTGACCCCCGCAGTCCTACGTGTCGGTGGCCTCCGGGGGAATTCGGACACCGTACGTCGACGTGTAAGGTCCTAATTGGTGGGTATTGTATGTCGCGTATCCCGGCGCATGCCGCGCGGTGCGCGAAAACGGCATGCACTGCAAGATAAGGCGGCCCTTTTGACGACTCGTGAACTCGTTGATCTGAACGGCAAGAAGGCGATTTGAGGCAATCACAGAAGCTCACAGTCCTCAGATATGGTGTGCGATTATATCGGCTTGTCAGTCAGTTACACTACAAATACAGTCTTAAAATTGGAGACAAATTGCCGTACCGCGATAGCGATAGACACGATCGATGATGACGATACACAGGCAAGGAAGGGGATGATAAATGACATGACATGACCATATGACCTGACATGACAATGACATGACATGATATGACAATGACATGATAATGACATGACAATGACATGATAATTACTTAAATAAATTTCACCCCGAGGTACCAAATCGCCCCGCGGCTACCATGCAAGGTCAAGGGCAGCTATCCCGAAAGTTTTCACGAAGAGGGTGACGTATATATATATGTAGTGGAAATATATATTCACACGACAGTTTCTAGAGACAAGTCAGGGACGGACAAACGGCCAAGACGGTCAGCGGTTATCAAAATTACTTAGGGTTTTATTTCGGACAAGGCTCGGTATCGATTACACCGATAGTTAGATCTATCGGTGTATCGGCCGAAAATCGGTCACAATCATCATCGATCGATCAGCCGTCACACGCATAATCGGTATCGATCGATTACGCTACATAGAAAAATCTAGCAATTAGTATTCATCGATATTTCGGGTCGTATCATCCGCTATCGATCGGTTAGATGAATTCAAAATATCGGTATCGCGGTTCGATGAATTATGACCAGGTATCGGTTTCTCATCGATAATTTCGGTGGGACCGATCGATTGCTTCGCGCCGAAAAATGGCACGCATGAACGTCCTGTAACTTTCCCATTTCACGACCTTTCCGCGATGTTTCGGATATCAACCGATTAATATTCTACATCGCGATTGGTCGATGATGGCCTAAAATTCAGAAACTGCATTTCAAGGGGAGTTCAAGGGACTTCAAGGGACCTTCGAGGTAATTTTTTCCACAAACCATTCATAATTCAGATTGAATTCCAGCATCGACTATTTCTAGTTGAGTTACACGCCTGCGTGAGCCCCTCGCCTGACACCTCCGCGCATCACCAGATAGAGAAATGGGCCGAAAACGAGGAGCAGGTCCGAGTGCCAAGCCGACGAAGAGAGGACCCGGCAGTGTGAGTGGGCCAGTGAAGCTTCTTGCTCAAGGAAAAGGGCTCATCAAGCGAACACAGAAAAGCCCGTTCGACAGCGCTGGCAATGCTGACTATGAGTACTGTACGTTGTTGATAAGATTGTTGATGAGCGCACGAGCTACGGCACACAAAAGTATCGAATTAGCTGGTTTGTTGATGGGAACCCTCTCGGTGACGGGCACGACACCTTTGAGCCCGTGGAGAATTTGCCCGGGTGTGAGGAGCTTATCTCCCAGTTTCATGCAGCAAAATCCGTTCGCCTCGAGAAGGAAGAAGCCGCGCGGCAAGCCGCCGTTACTGAAACGGTTGAGGACGAGCAAGAGCTTGATGGGAACGGTGCGTCGTGTGTGCCATCTTTATTTCATCTCAATGTATCGTTCGTTTCAGGCCTTATTTCCAGCAAGGCTCTATATCGATATTTCCGATAACCGATACTATCGATATATCGTATCTATCGCCGATTATCGGATTGCAATATCAAACTATCGATTGTGCTAGTTTTGATGTTCCATATTTTATTTATAACAAATTACATATAAATGCCCAAATAATCGATTATTTATCGATTGTGCCGATTATCGATACCATTTTTCGGATATCGGATAGTATCGATACCAAAAAACCAAACCGATATAGAGCCCTGATTTCCAGTGCACCGGCCCACTGCATATTTTGTCGGTCAGCGAACGAAAAGTAAGTTCCATAATTTCGCGCATACGTACTTTATGCTTAACGAAATTGAATAGTTCGTTTTGCCTTCGATACTTTCGGTTTGCAGGCGTGGTACTTGTCGATGCCAAGCACGGAAAACGTACAGCGTCGGTTTGGGATCACTTCTGGGAGCACAAAGATGACGACGGTAACATGGACGGCTGCATCTGGAAGTTGTGTGGCCCCACCTCCGAACCGTTGGCATGGTGCAACAACACCAGCAACCTTCGCAACCATATGTCTTGCTGCCACAAAACTGTATTCGCGGAGAACGAGGGCCCACAGGACCCGGCAATCAATGTGGCAGCGGAAGCAGCAACATGGTTGGGAGCCGGGAAGGCTCCTGAGCTCCCTGGGCACAAGCGCGATGCCATCCATCGCAGGGTACGTAACTCCTTCCTTTGCCTTCGAGTGAGTGCCATGATGTTTTCTGCCTGAAGATGACCGGATAACGCATAGTTTGCGCCTGCCGTGACTGAAAACACCGTTTGCGGTGTGTTAGTTTTTTCTGATGTGACCAAATTTTAAGGTTGCTTGGCACTTCCATTTACATAAGAGCTTCGTTTGAGTGCTACAGGTAGTGTGATGGACGTTATTCTGAATATGCAATTTCGGTGGGATCACTGCGTGTGCAGGTGGCTTTGTGGATCGCTCGACGCAAACGGCCTCAAAGTATATGTGAGACTGACACCGAACTGCGAGACATCTTCGACTTCGTCTTGAATGGGTCGTATACCCTACCCACGTACAAGCTCGTTCAGCAGAACATTTTGAAGCTTTCCACGGAGGGACGGGCTGTCACAAACCGCGGCTTGTCGTGTACCTTAGCCGGGTTGTGACACCTGGGACAGTAGTCCCTGCTGGAATCTGTATAGGCAGCCCTGACAGGCAGGCCCCTATGACAGACCCCTAGGACCAACACTGGACCGCTGACTGATCTATAGGTTCGTGCTGTGACACACGCTGTGTCACAGGTAGGCTAGTTCCCGAGACCGTTGCGAGACCGTTCCGGGTATATCTAGCTTAGGGTTTAGTAATCTGATGAGAGTTTATCCACAGAGTTCGGGGCCCTCTGATATCTAGTGAACTAGGATATTCCGGTAGGTCGTGGCCCCATCCACGCTCTATTCCAGTTTGGCCATGATTGGCTAAACGGCCGCTCGGAGAGGTGGTGCGCGTTTGCGAGTTTGGGCATCAGTGGGAAATTATGAGATGAGCAGCTTGCGGCGAGCGACTTGAGCCGCAGCTATGGGGTACCGGCTTGGATCGGGTTTCGTCGACGCAATGTTCATTCACGGTTTTCTGCTAGTCTTGATCCCGCTGGCTACCGATTTTTGGGCTGGTGACCTTGGCACCTTTGACTTCGACGACATCTTCCTTTGCCCCTTGCTTGCATGGCTACACCGTTCCGTCCGTATCTGTGACGTCGCATTTTCCCCGCGACCCTACCCAAACGTGCTGCAGCGTACCGCCTCCCGACAGGCTTATCTAAGAATGGGAGTCATTACGAGATCCAAAAAGTCCCTCACGAGGGACAGCGACATCGACGCCTCTCCGAGGTTAATCGACGGGGTGCGGAACACACCAACGGCGGCTACGCCTTCTGTTCCTACCCCCAACCCTGCATCGAACGAAGACGCGGACGTGGCCGTCAGACGTTACCTGCAGGAGCAGTCCAAGCTCGTCGACGAGATCTACAAGACGCGACTACGTCGAGCTTGGGCCAAGAGTATCCGTGAGGATATTCTTGGCGACAAGAAACATCATTTTCGCGGTACGGACGACGCTGGCCTTCTGTCCGACCTGGTGGTGCAGCTGCGTACGGAGTTTCAATCGGCTGGTCTGGAGCTACGTGCCTTTGACCTCGACGACCCTCTGGCACCCGTGGTCAACAGGGTGAATGGGCTTCTCTACGACGTTCTTGCCCTGGTGATTGAGAAGCACAGCAACGCGTTCGTCTGGCTGACTGGTACCGATTCTTCGACTGACCGAGATGGACGGCGAGCCCTTGTCGACATCATCAAGGGTTGTGTTCCAGTGGCGCTACGAGAGTCGCAGCAGGAGGAGCACGCCGCGTTGCGTTATCCCGCAAACGTTGACCCGCGGCCGATCTTGGCTAAGGAGCAACGTTTGGTGCGGGATAACCGAGCCGAGCTTCCGACTGGACACCGACCGAGGCCACGAGGAAGTTATCCCTCTACACCCGACTCGACCCCGTGTTCTACGCTGCAGTGAAGGTCCGCTATCCCATGGCTGCTGACTTGACTCATGTGTCACTAGTTTCGCTCCGTTCCATGGTTGTGGAAATTTACCAGGCTTGGGCATAGACGGGTGGGGGGAAGGCGGCTTCTGGCGCGGACGGCATCTCCGCGCACCTGTCTAGCAGCGAGTACGACGCACTGTTGCAGAAGATCACGGAGCTGAATGAAGGAGCTCGTTCAGAGGCAACACGGTGAGGCCGCTCCGGTGGTGCGGCAACAGCGGGAGCGGGTGCAGCAGCGGCAGCAGCAGCAGCGGGGGCAGCAGCCGCGAGGATTCCGTGTGGGGACCCACAAAGCCCCACCGGTGGGATTCGACCGCGACGATCAACGGGCGAAGCCCGGTTCTGCGGTAGGTGCAAGAAGGCGGGCAAAGGTGAGAGCTATCACTTTTACCGCGACTGCCCGTTGGGCGGGCGCCAACACCCGCCCACCTCTACTGCAGCGTTCTGTGTTCCCATCGACGAGGAGGACGCGGGGGGGGGTCCACGCGCTCGCTATGTGCGCGTTGTTCCAGCAGGCAGCGGATGATGGAGCGGATTCCTTCGCACGTGCGGCCGCCGTGTACGGGCCGCCCGCGGTGCTTTGTGCGGGAGCGGTGGGCGGCATCGACGTGTCCGCCTACGGCTTCACCGTGGAGCAGCAGCCGGCTTCCGAGGGGGATGATATCCTCCGCAGACTCGACGATCTTGCCGCGGAGGTTCACTCCGCGGCCAACCCGCAGGTACATTACACCCACGCATCTTTCCCGCCTCCTGCCGGCATCGAGCAGGAGGCTTCGGCTCTGGTGTGCGGACCCGCCGAAGCGGTGGCCACACCGGAGGAGCAGGTTCCGGCAGGTGGTGCGGCGGCATCGGCATCCGCCCTACCCCTGTGATGCCTGTCTCGCAGGGCAAGGATGTGAAGCCCGCGCCACTGCAATCGGCGCGGGTAACCACCACAGCGGACGCGGACGGTGAGTTCGCTGGGTTCGTTCAGACCGTGAACCACGCCGCCATCGGACAGGTGGATCTCACGGGTTACGACACGGACGATTACGAGGACCTCGCCGACGGCAGCTTCGTCGTGAAGCCGCGGACTTCGACAATTTCGGCAAATCATTCGTCAACGCCCGCAGCCCAAGCACCTCACTCTGGTGGTGCTCTGGGAGATTGGCATGTAACTTTGGCTCACTATTTCTATGAATTACGTGATCTGCTCGAAGTCGATTGGGGGGATGTTCGTGATTGGGGAAATTTCTTGCAGATATTCCCTACCTCCAACTTTGAAGCCCCATATTACGATGAAGGGTTCCATTGGCAAGGACCTGGCATGTCAAACAACTTCAGATTCCGGCTAGACTACATCGATTTCGACGACTTCAAAAAACGATGGCTTCGTGAATATCATTGGGCCTGGTACAACGGCTTTTACAACGAGCATGTAGATCCTCAATGGATCTACCCGTCGCGGTACGAGTTGTCTATGAGGCCTGCCTGCAGGCGATGCCGACGCGTTGATATGGATCTTACCCGTATTGGCGACGGGTACATCTGCACTGACCTTGTCGACTGTCGGCGGATGACTCGTCTTGATTTGAATTGATGGTCGAATTTCAATCGGTGGCTTTAGCCACCACCCATCTATTCTAGAAAACAATTCTTCTCGATGCGGGCAACAAAAATATCATAAGTCACGTGTATGGTACAAGCAATGGTATAAGAACCCCCGATCTTCACATTTTTTATAATCATTGTATGTTACATTATTACATTATTACATTATTACATTATTCAAGAACTGTGCTTTGAGAACCGCAATCATGGCAACAAGCCCAGGTGTATAAGCGAGCATAAAATATATTGTCATCTCCATCATAGGTAACTTGATTGCGAAACCAGCCGTTGCACCAGGCCATGATCGCTTGCAACGACACGGAAACGAAAGTACACCTTTTAATGCTTCCAGTAACAGATGGTCCTGCAAAGGCAAATGAATGACAGGAGTTATGCGTCAGAAACCCGAGATCACGACGACATTATGACCGCACAGAGGTCACCTATACTGTAGAAGTGTTGCTAGCATTACGAAGTACAATCGAGGCCTTACTGGACAACACCTTCGACTAGACGTGAAGAATTACAATCGCTGACCGTCTACACGGATGTGCCCGACAAGTGCGAAATCTCTAAGTTTGAAGATAGGCTGCAGCGGCACGCGTTCGCTTTGAACAATCTCGACTTTTGGAAGCCCACATATAATCACAGCATCTGGAACTGTGCTATGCTCGCCACTCCCTTATGGGACCTAAGAACTAAGACCTCTCACTCTCTTAGGTCCCATATTATATAGATTTCGCACTTGTCGGGCACATCCGTGTAGACGGTCAGCGATTGTAATTCTTCACGTCTAGTCGAAGGTGTTGTCAGTAAGACCTCGATTGTGCTTCGTAATGCTAGCAACACTTCTATAGGTGACCTCTGTGCCGCATCTGAAAAGGAGAAAGTGGCCGTGGGCTGTCATCAGACGGGTGGCTCTCAGAATGGTAGGAGGTGGCCGGGGTGGCACGATGGTGAGCGAAAGCAAGAAATGAAGGCTGTGTAAGAGGTATTGAGCTTTATGTATACCTTAGTCGGAGTCGGAGGACAGCAACTCTGGGATTTCGGTATCATCGGTATCCTGCCAGAACTCGCAACTCGCGCGGTCGACACATATGTATCGATGTGGGTAAGTCGCTCGCATAACAAGTGAATCTGACCTTCCGCAATCATCGCAACAGGGCCGGTCGTATACACGATCATAGACGAATTCGTTACCATCAGCGTCATAGTCAAGGAGGTTGCGAAACCAACCGTTGCACCAGGCCCAATGGTGATCATATAACCATCGTCGGTGGAGTTCGTTAAAACTGCGATACAAATTCATACCGGAAATCCAACTAGTCCGATTAAAGTAGGACGCCTCATTGACTCTTAAGCCGCCGACGTCGTCGTTCACAATTCTCCGAGGATGAAAAAAAACCGCGCAAGTGTCACAGGAAACACAATGATTTCTGAGGTAAATGTGCCAGGGATATCGGGGCATGTAATGCGTACTCGTGTTTCAAGGGCCCACAGAAATCGTTCTTCTACCCATGCGTGCAAAAAGCATTCCTCGCGGGAACGGCGTCTTTCCCGGATGGCGGGAAGCACAAAACGGAAAAGGACAATGTAGTAGTCTGGCATCTGGGTGTGTCGCTCACTGGTAGGAGGTGGGGTCTATCGTGAGCGAAAGCGAGAAATGAATGCTGATGAAGAGATAGGCAGGCTTTATAATGCGTGACATTTTACATACCAACGTAAGACATGTTACATAAAAAGTACAAATCTCACCCTACTATTGTCAAAAGGTCATCTCACAATGACACAACCTCGTTGCATATCGAAGACTATGTGTTATTCTTATTGTTATTATTCTACGTGTGCCTCTTCAAAGTAGCCAATGCACCGCGATGTGTGTGCGAGGAGCTTGGTGTCATCATCTGCGGGCACACGGAATGCACAGGCGGATTAGAATTTGTGGCTAGGATGATAGCAAGGCAATCCTGCCCAAGAAAGACATATACCTGGTCATCAATCGAGATTGTCGGGGTGAAAATTCGGGTGACTCTGCAGTTTTAACAGATGGCGGCCAAGGCGTGTCAGACGAAAACGGGGACGGATTGGTTCTAACTCCAAGGCTCGACGCCACACGGGGTCGTGCCTCTCATGAAAATGTTTATGCCATAAATGGTTCCTCCGATTCTTGTCCTCCCAAAGGTCAAAATACTTCCTCATACACTCTGGGCATTCGCCGTTTCTCATTCTAGCAACTGAATCCCTTTGCGCTTGCCTTCTCCTATCGTACCTCGCACGGATGAAGGGCAGAACAATAAAAAACAAAACATGTTTCGGATCGACCGTCAGGTTGATTCGCTGAGCGTCCATGTTCTTGGAATGTTGGTAGGAGGTGGGTGGATGGTGAGCGTAAGCAAAAAATGAACAGGGATGCCGTGAAAGCAAGTTTTATATGACCATGCAGACATGTGGTGTTTGTTCCATCCATGTGATACGCGTTCCCAAGGATTCCTTGGGCGTCCGAACAATCTGAGCTCGCAAATAATGTGCGCTCGTGCGATTGTAAAATCATATTGTCGTTGGAATGTTGACCTGTTGACCATCGATGATTTCCCGAAAGGATTTGAGGGGACGAGGCTTGCCTAGTTTTCAAAGTGGTTGCCATTATCGCTACTTCCGTAGCTACCCATGAGAGGGTTCGAAGTCGTAATCAATCCATTCTCCGACATCATTGTACTCTCCATATCTCAATCCAAATGTCAGTGGCCTCAGTACGGCGCCGGCTGTAACCGAAGCGTGCACCCGTACATCACACGTGTTAAATCTATGATCGATGGATTCCCACAAAAATATGGGCGTCCGAGAAATATATTGAAGGGACCTACTACAGACAGAGTGGTCAAAACAATCGACTACCATGATACAAGAACTACAATAAACAAGTGGGTTCGTTAAGTCATACACGCAGGATAAAACGATTCGTTTTTTAGGGTGCAAACCTTCGTCTCCGCCTACGGCAGGTTCCCCTTTGGGTTGGGCTTGTGGCTCCAGCTTGTCGTTCGCTGACATCGTTATTCCCTTACTGGTAAGAGGTGGGGTCTATCGTGAGCGAAAGCGAGAAATGAATGCTGATGAAGAGATAGGCAGGCTTTATAATGCGTGAAATTTTACATACCAAGCATGCGTATAGGCATAGCATGAGTTATACAATGAGTGCAAGGAAATCAAACGTGGTAATACCACGATAGTTCAACATTAGATATTCACAATATATACTATTGTTTTACAACTTCTATATACAAGTTCATCGGACTGATCGAGTTATTCACACATCTGGTCGTCATCATCGGACAAGGACGACAAAGAGGCTTCCTCGTCCGAACTCTCACCCTCTTCAGCCTCCGCGTTCTCTTTATCCTCTTTATCCTCTAATGGCATGATTGCGTCGCGCAGTAAGAGTTTGGGTGTTCTATGCTGGGGCGGCTCAAAGCTCTTTGACATGTCGCTGGCGATGACTCGTTTGACCAACAAGTCATATTGCTCACCCGGGATCCATCGCTGTGTGCTTGCATTGATCTTTCGGCGCTCCTCTTCCGTGTCCCAGTCCCATGCTACTAATACTTCGATTGGTGTATACGGCGCCACCTGCTTGGTACGTTGATGCAGCCGGAAACTTTCAGGTTTCGATGCCTTCTCCTTCGAAAGCCGGGAGTCTGCATTCTGGGCCTCCTTTTGGGAGGCGCTCGTGAGCTTAAATGTACCACAAGTCAACCACCGCAAACATTTTTCTCCTGCACCAGAAAGAAGATAAAGAGATATTAGATTGACATAAAACGTTGTGATGTTAAAAGCAGGTTGCGCGCGCAATCACATCAACAAACATTTCTCACCTTTCTCATTTAGCAGCTGCTCTTGTACCTCACAAAGGTACAGATATCTCGACCATCCTCGGCTCCTTCCCAGAGCGATACGAAACGGGTATTCCGTCCGGGCAGTCTTCTCGGATTCGGGAGCAATCAACACAGCCATGCTACCTTTCTTCATCTTGCTGTAGCTCACATCGTAGTCCGGGTCGTCAGTTTCTCCCAGAATGTATTGCGCAAGATGATCTCGAGCTCGTCTTCTAATGGTATTTTTTGATTTATCACATCCCGATGTAGATAGGACGAGGTACTGGGCGCACGTGAACCGCTACGGAGTCCCGAAGGCCCTGCACGTAATCAGCCAGTTGTGCATCCGTGTATCCACGTTCAATATCATTCGTATCAGCCATTGGCTCATCGACAATCAGTACTTCCGCATCTCGCCCGTTCGCGCTCAAAGCACCCGAAGGAACAGGCATCATGGGTCCAGTAACCTCAAAGGGAGCCTCGTGCAGCACCCACGTTGTCTTCTCTTTTAGTTCGAACGTTCCTGCCGCAATGTCACGTTGCATTTGAACATACCCTTCAAGAAAAGTATTTGCGCGCTTGGCTAGAAATTGAAGCCGCTCCGCCTCCTCGGTGGTTGCGACATCTGCAAAACATAACCCGAGAAACTAAGAAGGCCACTTACATTTGAAATATGACAAATCAAATCGTAATCGCTAGCAGTGCAGTGCTTACCTCGAATGCATAAGCAAAGATTCCTCTTGCATTGAATGACAAGATCCTCGAACACGACGTTATGCCTTCAATTCTACGATTCGGAGTTTATGGGACACGCGATCGTGATGAAGACACTGCAGACGCTATCAATACACATGGAATGGTCCACCTGCGATGTCCTCAATGCAATGTAGACCGCTGGATGATATGTAAGTTCTTGAACACCTTCGAGGACAGACATACGGGGCACCGACAGGACTTAGGGATCGTTTGGTGGCGCTACACCCGGAGAATTCGGAAATACATGTTCTTTGACCTTCAAGAACCGGAACTTTATCCCGACCCGAGAGCCCAATAGGGAACGAATGGGTTACCCCAAGGAAACTGGTCATTCCAATCGACGTCACTTGGGCGCTTATTATTCCGCGGCAACAACGAGAAGAGGAAATCGACCTATATTGCGTGCGATGCAATTGCCTTGACCAATAAAGCTCTGCCATTTATGTTCTCCGATAGAGCGTCAACATTGCGGTCAACGTTACCTCGCTATCGAGGGAATTAAAACCTACAAGTGCCGCAAATAACTGTGGATTGAAGATATAGATTCCAATGTATCAGCAATATAGTAGCCTTAGCACTGTGAAATGATCGAAATCTCTTGCCTAGAAGACATCATAGACAAATATTTGGTGTATTTTGAATAAATTTGTATGATGATATAGATTTGTGTATCATATGCAAGTACCCATCTCAGTTGCAACTTATTTTACGGGAATTGAAGCACCTGAATACGCACATTCATAAACGTGTACCGTGCATGCTGGCCTAAATTGCACATGGATGTACCCATGTTTGCATACTTGTACATGATATGCACGCATATGAGCAAAAATGCAACAAAAAAATCTACTGGGACTCGCCGAGTACGAAAGCATCATGCACAAATAAATAATTCGAGTAATATTTTGTAATAAAAATTGCGGGACGACTTACGTGTCGCTTACGTGTCGCTTACGTGGCACATTTCAGATGACGTGGCAATAACTTTTAGACGACGAAAATTGTGTCAAAATGAAGGTTTTTAGACGACGATCGAGATTCATTTATTCCCAATAGTCTGTTTTCATGCGCAAGACATCTTCTGACTTTCGGCCGGCTCAAAGAACTCCCAAGGACCAATTAGATGAGTACCTTGCCTTGCCTCAAGAACCGAATGAGGACGGCTTTGATGTTATGGCCTGGTGGAATATGAATGCTAGCAGGTTTCCAGATGTTTATCGCATGGCCCGCCAGTTTCTAGGATGCCCTGCCACTACTGCCGGGGTTGAAAGGGCTTTTAGCGCGGCTGGTAGGATGCATGACGACTTACGCAAAAACACAGATGAGGGTACCTTAGAGCATATGCTCAGAGTTAGGATGAGTTCGGACTAGTCCTGACTCAAAGACACGCACAGTATTATTATGATAATATGTTTTGCCAGTTGTCTGTTGTGCCTATTTGCTTGTTTGCTGTGCTTATATGTTGTGCTTATTTGCTTCAGTTGACTTGTTGTAGAACCCTGCTTGAACTTTTGGCCTTAAACCCTGTTTGAACTGCTTTTAGCAGTAATAACTTGTATTAGCTGATAAAATAACTCCTTTTAGCTGTAATAACCGGTTTGAAACAGGTTATACAATAGGTTTGCAATGTCAAAAATTAGGCACACAATGTGTTATCTGTTTCAGATAACACTAATCGAATAGGTTTCACATCTGTAATAATCACAACACAATTACAGTACTTAGAGAATATTTGAAACACTAATCGAATCGATTTCCAACTGCTCACAATTGGGTACACAATTGATTATCAGCTTTTGATAACACTAATCGAATCAGTTTAGGTACATGACAATTAGTCTGCAACCGGTTATAAAAATGTCACAATAGTTTGTAAGAGGTTACGATTTTCAAACCGATTCCGCGACCCTTGGTTTCGGGCGGTGCTCAGGTGTCAATTGGCGGAAGTTATGATAATGAGGCCTTTTTTTAATATGACTGAATAGCATTTGGAGAGTATATAATGACACGTTATTTCAAAATTTGGAAATTCAGGGTATAGCCCTAATTTCGGGGTTTCCAGGCGATTTTTCGCCCAGATTCGGGTGGTGCTCAAGTGTCATTTGTTGAAAGTGGTGATAATGACGATGTTTTCGGCATTATAGAAGATACGTCAACGTCATAAATGCCCACCATAACACCACGACGTACTATGCCAAATACGACAGGGACAAGGTGTTCGGGGCCAGAGGATCTGCCTGGACGACAAACTGGATGAAGCTGGGGGCCTACCAATTCAACCCCGAGTACACACCACAGGACCTCAAAAAGGCACTGGACTTCGCCATTGCAGCCACCACCACCCAGGACCCGGTATTTGGGGTCGGCGTATACCCAACATACGAGAAAACCCCATACAGAAAACTGTACAACACGCATGCCGATCACCTAGTACACGAGCTATTTGAAATACCGCAAGGCAAATTCACCTTCCTGCCCCCCGACCACTGGATGGGCGCGCTACCCACCAACTACAGGCGAAACAATGCAACTGGAACCTCAGAGTGCTGATAGTTGCCAACAAAGCGGGATGGCAAACCCACTGCGGAGACCCAGATGCGGCTGCGGCATACATAACGAGGGCGCTCACCACAAGCCCACAAAGCAAAGTCCGCACGACCAGGACCGTCAAACAACCAGCGAGGGAGGCGAACCTGCACGACGCAAACGCACCGTACCAAGAAAGGCACACCCAAAGCGTCGACTGTGTGGTGCGGACACAAGACCATGGCAGCGATACGAACTCCCCGGGATAAAACCAAGGGACATGGTGAACGCAGCAGGCAGAATGTGCAACACAGGACCGCACATACGAAACGACCTCTGCGCACAATGCTACAACTACGTACAAACAGCAGGCAAGACTCCGCTGCTCTAGCCCCCACTGCTGTCGTTGCCGAAATTTCGGCATAGCCTCCGGCGGCCCTGGTTGACGTGGGGACACAATCCCCCATGTTTGGGCAAGACGCTGCGGCGCTGGTTCCCGCTGCTGTCGTCGCCAAAATTTCGCCATAGCCTCCGGCGGCCCTGGTCGATATGGGGACCCAATCCCCCGTGTTCGGGCAAGACGCTGCGGCACTGGCTCCCGCTGCGGTCGTCGCCGAAATTTCGCCATAGCCTCCGGCGGCCCAGGTCGATATGGGGACCCAATCCCCCGTGTTCGGGCAAGAAGCTGCGGCACTGGCTCCCCTGCGCTTGTCGCCGAAATTTCGCCATAGCCTCCGGCGGCCCAGGACGATGTGGGGACCCGATCCCCCACTTTCGGGCAAGATACCGCTGGCACTGGATCCGAAGTCAGTTCCGCTGCTATAATCGCCGGGTCCGAACACTGCCCTGCGTGTCAGTAATAACAAACACAGTAGGGGACACTGCGCAAGAACCTGCGCTGAGCTCCGGCAACCGGGGTTTGCGGTGCCGGTACCTCCCCCTGAGGGGGACCTTGCAGTGTGAACCGGCGCAGCAGCCGGCTGCAACGGTGCCGCGCTCGGGTACAGCAAGGTGGGCCGGTGCCGAAAAGGGCTGTTCAAGATTTGCTGGCCCAGGCGTGTAAGGACCGAAAGGAACCGGGGATGGTCCCACCGGTGGCGGGTGAGACGGCACCTGCGTGAGCCACGGCGCTCCTGGCTGCAATTGGTGAGGCTGGAAGGCCCAGTGAAGCTGTTGTCCCAGCTGTTGCTGCAGTTGTTGCAGTTGCTGCTGTTGCAGCTGTTGAGCCAGGTGTTGCTGCAATTGCTGCTGGTGAAAAAATTGTTGCTGCTGGAAATTTTGCTGCTGTTGAATTTGTTGCGGCGTCATCATCAACCCCGCGTCGAAAACAGCCCCGGGCTGCGCAGTAAATTGTCCAGCCCCAGTGTACGGGGACATAGGAACACCAGCCGATTGCGGTACAGACGGCGGCGGGACTCCATAATGGGTACCCAAATTCGACACCACCGGCACAAAGGGCGCTACGGATTGCGGAGGAGTCACCGCGCTGGTGACCGACGGATAAGTTCCGACGCTGTTAAAGCTGTTGTTCATCATCATTGTCGTGTCGTACAGTAGACGCGTTTCGGAAACAATTGCTGACAAAGAATTGATCGATCACCGGAAAAAAAACAGCCAGTAAAAGAATTGTGCGGAAAGGCCGTCCGAGAAAGAAGATTTCTTCCGAAACAGCGCGCTACTGTCGTCGTTTGTTATATCAAGCTTGCGCACGGGACCGGCAGCAAGCGAGAGGCTACAAACGGACGTCGATTGACACAGTTTCCACACGCTGAATTTGCCGTTGAAAGACAATTCGCACGGAAAGATCGCCGTACGAGAAGAAAAGGCACCAAAATACGGTGCAGTCGCTGTCGTCCAATTACTTCGTACGGTCGCTGTCGGCACGGAAAGCTGCTAACAATTGCCTCGGCGAAAATTAGTGAATTTAAGTTAAAATTTCACCGTTGCGCGAAGATTTCTGCGGAAAGGTCGCCGGAGAAAAAAGGTCGCTGGCCCGAGGCAAGTTTTGAAGTCGCGAAGTCGTCATTATGCGGATACAGAGTCGATATAATTATGCAGATTCGTGGTGTTCTCACGAGAACAAAGTTTGTTGTTCTTCGGAACACGAATTCTTCGCCCACCGGCGGTACATAGGTCTGAATTGTCACAGGTGCGATACAGGTGTTGCGGAACACTGTACCACCGGAAGTCGCAAAACGATCACGGCTGATACCAGTTGTTCGGGGTGTGAGCTAAATAAGCTCACTCCGGTGTAAGTGGACACTCACAGGAAATGCAGGTAATGCATTTCGGTTGATACTAGATCACAAGGATATTGTCGGATATCGGAATTTCGGTTAAACTTTACTGTTTGGAGTTACAAGACACCAGAGGTTGGTGCCAATGTGTAACTAATTCAAAAAACTGACATGAGAGCTTGCTCAGCTCTTTAAGTAGTAACATGTCGACTCAAATTCCCTCAGCTCACCTCGGATTCGATAGTCACATTGCTCAGTCACTTCATTTTCAGCAGTCCGATGTCCTGTCTTGTCATACAGCCCTTGGACTGCAGCTACCAATCATACAATAATCTCTGCTCTGATTTCCTAGATAATCATAGGGCTGATGATGTGGCAAGAACTGAGGCTCTCCTGGTTTCCCTCCAGTTCTGTTTGGCTGTTTGAATATTAAATGGTTCCCACCATTTCTGGACTGATTTCCCACCAATTCTCTCAACCTGATCTGCTGTGGGTGCAGATGTTCAAAAAGTCACATTCTGTCAGTCACCCTCGTCATACCTCTCGGTCATATTGGCGACTGTCATCAGTGTTGTCACTCGTCACTCTGACACGTCTGTCTCTCGTCTGACTCGCGATACACCCTGGTACACTAAGGATCACGAGCGTGTTGCCTCAGGATGACGAGTGTGTTCCGAAGTGAAAGTTGAAAAAGCCCGCATATAGCTAGGAATAGCTAGCATAGTCTGATGTAGCATAAATAGCTAGATAAATAACTAGATAATTCATGTACGGCTTTAATAAGCTGGTATATGTCCTTATCTTTTGTGTGCTCTTGTATATTTCGTTGAGACGTGGATAAGTCATAGCAAATTCATGTTATGTGTGAATATTTCCATAGCTGTCATAGGTCTCCGGTAACTTAACAAAAATCCACAGCAAAAAGCTCGATATATACCATTCACTAGACGTTATGTACACCATCTCTTGAAATTTTGATTATAAAGTTATCAATAATCGGAAATATAGGACTCCTGCATTAAGCAACAGCAAAAGTGGCATGTTCAATCTGTGCCATGTCGATTTTCACGAGAAAAGAGATCTTTTCCCGGAGTCGCTTACGGGCCGTCAGCCGATTTTGATTCAAGAGACGAAATACACAACTGCGGTCTGAAAAGCGCATATTTGGGAGCTCCCGTTTCGTTCGGCTCTTCGCCGCTCATCGTGGGAGGAACTACAACCTCCAACGATATAAAAAACACAAAAAGCATGAAAAAGAACAAGTTAATGACTATGAAATACACCGTGGAATGCTTTAAGCCAACCAGATAGCGGCGATCAAGAAATCGTGGGGGGGCCAAATGCCCTAATTCCAGTATAGCAACAGCTAATAGCAAGCCACTTATTGACTCTCCTGCAGTAAAGAGGCAATTGTGTCTGCACACTAGGAAAGAATCCTTAACTATCGTTTTCAAGAGCAGCTCATGCAAGGTCGTGATTGACTCTTGACTGTACACCATTTGAGTGATAAATGACTTCTGTAAAAATTAAAAAAAACATACCGCCGATGCCTAAGTATACAAGCTGTCAAACACCTTGCGTTCCTAACTTGAAAGCAGTGCACCAAGACAGAGTTGAAAAGTTGGGCTGTTTCGTGTGCACTTCTAGCGTGTGTTTTTGTAGTCATCTGTAACTGAGCTCGAGAACTGCCTGTTCTTCTGTGATAAAAATCTGCGTCCAAACACAACAATGGGTAACAATCAGTACACCGTGCGGAACGTGAATCGTAGATGTATGCACTGTATTCCGTAGTGGGCACAAACACGGAACAGCATATTAATGCAAAATATACGTGGGCGCAGGCATATTCGGTGGAGCACCGTTATCGTCATATCAGGAGCAACACTAATTAGCCGAGGCGACTTGTTTGGCTTGTGCGTCGTTCTCCAAGTGACTGTGAAGTGAATGAGACAAGGCATATTGCTGCTGGAAGGCCGTCGCCGTTCTTAAACTTTACACTCAAAAGAACATTGCTGATGCCACATGCATGATAAACATCCAACAAGTTGCGGCAAGCTTGGGAATACAAAATAAAGGACAAGAAAAAACAAAAGTACCCGCCTAAAAGTCCACAAAGGACATAACACAAGGTTCGAACCCGTGAGCCTGGAGCACGCTGACGAGCGAAGCTGAAAAGGAACCCGTGAGCCTGGAGCACGCTGACGAGGGAAGCTAAAAAGGAACCCGTCCAGGGCTAGAACAAATAAGATGGCACAGAGACAAAAAGGCAACGCGCTGCGCGAGGAGCAGAACCAACAGGCACTGATGTTGGCTGCGTTCCCGCCAAGCCGGGAGAGTGCCCAAAATTCGTGATCAACAACGGTATGCGGAAGTTTTTGCATCGCAGCTCGAAAAACTTTGAGACTTGATGTGCGACGCGTTCCCCGACTCCTCGTAAAGACCTGGCAGGAAACTTTCTTTCCACTTCGCTATGACATATGCACGAGAGCAATCCCGGTGAAGGAACACTGACTTCCAAAACTGCCTCGCTAGCTTTCCCGATAAAGTTGGGAATGCGCTCCAAGCAGCAGGAGCGTAGAGGTGCAGAAAAAAGGGCGATCCGCCGAAAGCACGAATTGCATCACAGTACGAAAAACGCAAGGAAGGGGTTCCACCTATCAGAATTCGTTAGAACAGGAGTGTGTAGATGGGACGATCAGCCGTGTACACAGCGATAAAATCATTAGAAAGAAAACGCGACGGGACAGTCACGGCGTAGACGGGACAGTCACGTAACACTGGTTCAACCCCACATCTATATCTACCTACGAGCTGTTGGCTGCTCAGAAGTCGTCCTCGTCAGTGTCGCTGTCACCATCGTCACCTCCAACCAGCTTCCAGCCTGCGGCAGCAGAGTCAGTGGGAAAAATTAAATAACCCTCCACAGCAACGCGTCCATCCCTGAGTTCGCAGCCTGAGTGCCCAATAATTAAGTGCTGAGCTCCCTCAATCGCTCTGCTAGGACCGGTGATGAAATCTCTGGTTCGGAGGGGAGTGCAGAGGCTAACACTTTTTCACGCTGGCTTTCTCCGCTGGTTTTATGGAATAGAGCACCACAAAACCAAGATTCTCTTCAGAAAATACCCCTCCGCACAAACTTCAGTGTCAGTGCGTATGAAGATATGCGTTTTCCCTAAGAGATATCGCACTCATACTCCACTTATCACCACGTGCGACACCAACCTTGCAAAACAACTTTTGTTTTGTTACCAAGGAGGTTTCAGACTATGGGTCCTCGCCCCCTTCTGTAAATATCCGATCGATGAATCCTGATATAGAGTATTGCAGTTTCGTGAAATAATACCTTCTGCAACCAGAACCTTTCGAACAGTGACTACAGTTGCCTCGTCTGGGACGTTGCAGTCCTCGAGGGTGCTGTCCGAGGGAAGCTCCACACCCTTGTACATCGCAAGTTCCCACGGTTCTTCGAAACCCTCAAGTCGCAAAAGCGTATCCACAGGCTCCCAGCCAAACTTTTCTGCTACTGCAGCTTTCAGTTGAGCCGCCGTGAAACTTTTGGGGTCGCTCACGTCCAGGGTGATATCATCCAGCTTTTCAGTTTTAGTGAGCATCGAGCTTTTCCAATAAAGAGACCATTTATCCTTTTGAACACGTGGTTTGATTGTGAGCTTCATGTCTAGATCTCAGCACAAGGCACACCAATGGTCAAGTCGGGCGGACGACTATTGGATGTCAACGGGCGACTGCGCTGCTCCTGCTTCTCGCTTCTGGCAAAGATACGACGTTGCTGCTGACGGAAATCCCTGTGCCTAACGAAGACAAACCTCAATTTACATTAATGCAACATACGAAACGCTGAATATCCATGAACCTCGACATTTCAAACAAAAGAAAGGTATTAACACGTGTAGTCTCACCTTTTTTTACTACTCAATTTCCGAGATGTTTTGGCATCCGATGTTCTTTTTGTCTACAATTTGAGAAGGTTTGTGCCCAGTTAATGCGATCGTGTCATGTGGACAGATCGGACGGGAGATCGGATGGTTGCTCCATCTGTGAGACTGTGACAAAAACTGACGTCTCTTGCCCACCACAAATCTGCATTTGGTTGAACAATCACAATGCATCCATCGTAACGCTAACGCTCATGTCATGTCATGTGATGTCATGTGGTGTCATATGTCATGTCATGTCATCCGATCGGACACGGCACGGCACGGAGCGGAGCGGAGTCACGAACTCACGATCGGGATCACCGATCACGCTCACGGTCCTCACGGTGTGGTGTCACGGTCTCACGGACAAGGGCGAAGGGGACACGGACATCGGACAACACACGAACATCGATGAACGATGATCGACATCCAAGATCCGACATCGTCGATCATATTGACATGGGACAGGGTGTCATGTCATGTCACGGGCGCTGGGAACTTGTCCGATGACACATGATGACTGCATGTCACGGCTGCGTCTGCGTCTATCGCGTGAGAGACGGCGACACAGTCTGACAGTGACCGCAATGAACGTCGCCGGCAGCAGACGGTGAACACATCGACATCGCGGACACCATTGCCGCTGCCGTTGCGTGACTGCTTACTCGTTCTTCGTCGACCCATCCCAATCCGCAATTGCATCGTAAAATTCTTCACATCTACGCAAGTTCATCAACGTTCCTCCGCCTCATGGGGCGAACGGTGTCACGAAGAGTGTGATATATATATAGTTAAGATATATATTCACAACTTCAGGAAACAGTCAGGAACGGGCAAAACTGGCTATTACCCTTCAGGTGGCTTAAGCCACCCTAACAGCGATTTAGGGTGGCTTAAGCCACCTTAACGTTTTCAATTATTACGGGAGCTATCGGTACCGGAAGCTAGATTTTTTTAGCTCAAACCGACGGCGACATTGTCTTCTTTTAGACACTATGTGCACTATTAGGCGAGCCCAAGTTCCCGGTGAGCAATTTTGGGAAGTATCCAAGAGGGTGCAACATTTAGTAAAATTTGAGCGATTTTCCCGGTTTTTGCATACCCATGCTACTTCAACCGAGATTTTGAGGGTCAAGATGACCTCGGATCAAACTTTTGGCAAGACACTGCAGAAAGAGCAGCTCGAACACAGGTCTCCAAATTTTGAAAGCGTCTTAGAGGAAGCCCCCGGTGAGCTAATTAGCTTAAGGTGGCTTAACGCTTAAGCCATCTTAAGGAAAATTGGGAAATACCCACCCTACTTCAACCGAGATTTTGAGGGTCAAGATGAACTCAGATCAAACTTTTGATAAGACACTGCTGAAATCTGTATAGGCAGCTGATACGGCTATGTAAACAAGCGCCGTGAATATATTATCAGTATACAAAATAGACACTGCAAAGTTGAACAGCAATGCAAGTGTACGGATGAGCGGGTTTGTGAGTGCAGTCTCTGTAAGAAGATCTGCTGAAGCACAACGCTTCTGTCAGATATATAGTCGGGTGTATATATCGGATAACGGAGAATAAACCCTGAGTTAAGGGTTTCGATATCAGAACGGTAAAAGTTGCTGGAAACAGCAGCTCAGGCAGTGGGGACCCGCTGCCGACGGTGAAACAACGGATCACTAAACTCGGATATACGAACGATATATACCCGAGATGAGTGACACAGGCTGACCACCGAAGATGACATACAGGAATGACACTAGACTGTACGAACTAGTCGTAGCGTCAATTCCAGCACACCACCTCATCTGAGGTGGACCAGCTAGATAGTGACACTCACCACCCTAGCTACTAGAGGTTACAGAGAAATGTCAAGATGTTAACTCTAGGGAGCTAGTCAAAGTCACAGGTGGCAAGATGAATGTACAGGCTAGCAAAATAATACTGCTAAGCCTAGGAAACTGCTAGGACCATTCCGGTCTGCTAAGATTAATGCTCTGCCAGCTAGTGGTGGGTGCTGTTGTAAATCTCGCCTGTCTGCATGTGATGGAGAATGCTAAAAGAATTCCGCCTGTCGGTTTAGCTTCAATACTTCTGCGAACTATAAAGGTCTCTTGCCATAAAAAATGTTCGTCTCAATTGGTAAAGCTGCCCGCTAGTGGTGAGAATTACAGCAACATCCTTCTGCCCAAAACTACAGCAAGTGGTGGAGATTGCTAACGCGAGCACCGCCTGTCTGTTTAGAGAACTAATAGTAGTCATCACTCGAATCGAAACCAGCATCTTCCTCGAAATAAGTCTCTTCATCATAAAAACCAGCACCACCAATTTCTTCGGAATCGTGGGCTCCTGCCTCCCAAGCAGCCCACTCCTCTGCGGTGTATTCGTCGCTCATTGCAGACTCATTCTCAAAAGAAACTGCGCCAACATTAAACTCGTTGTGCGGTAAAAACTCTTCCCCAAGTGGGGCCTCGAAACTTCCGCCATAAGAATCCTGCTGAAAACCTGTGTCCAGCTCGGAATCCCGTTCCAATCGTTCGGACGAAAAATGCGGAGCGGCCAAGTGGCCATCTTGCTCCCCTTCCTCCTCACAACTGTCGCTGGAATCATCGAAATACCCAAGTGGGTACTCCGATTCATCCTCATCCTCACTAAGCAAATACTCCTCATAACTGTGAACAACCCCAGAGCCCATATAGGGAGGTACAATGGGAGGTGCATGTACATAGTGAACTTCCGCGCGGACAGGAGGGGCCTGCCACACGGTGTCGCTCGCCCTAGTGGCACTAGGGGAGGGTCTAGTGGTCGAAATCTGAGTAGAAACTGATTGTAGCGCCAAAATTGCCGGTGCATCGCCAACTCCTACTTCGCAAAATCTTCCGCTCGAAATTCCGGAACCAGCGGCTTCGGACGAGACACCACCAACTTGTGGCTCACTAGCCACCAAGATGTTCAATACTACCGGAAAATTCTCGTTCGAAACTGCCGAAATCTGAGCCGCCTCACGGAAATGCGAAATAGCCGCATGCATGGAGGTGCACAAGGAAACGAGCTGCGATCTTTTGAGAGTTGAGACCCTCGCAAAACCAGTGTCGATAGATCCCAAAAGAGCTAGGAGCTCTTCACTCTCCAAAATCTGAGATGAAGTCATAATCGAATAAAGAAACGAATACAAATCCAAATAGAGATCGCAAATGAAAATAGCTGAAGAGTACCACTCCGTCGAATTTCCCAAAGCCGTAAGCAGCCGCCTCCAGAAAATACGTAGAATCTGCTCCGAAGCGTCCCACAAGGCGTGGAGACGCTTAACCGAAAGATAGGGCGGAAATAAAATAAAATTCTACGCTAAAATTCAGTTCACGCGAACGTGAGAGGGACCATAACCTGCTGGAAACAGCAGCTCAGGCAGTGGGGACCCGCTGCCGACGGTGAAACAACGGATCACTAAACTCGGATATACGAACGATATATACCCGAGATGAGTGACACAGGCTGACCACCGAAGATGACATACAGGAATGACACTAGACTGTACGAACTAGTCGTAGCGTCAATTCCAGCAAAAGTCTCAGATTGATAAAAGAGATACACATAAATACTAACGGGTGTTTCCCGTCTACTGGTGACGGTCACCCAGCCTACTATAGGAAGTGACAGGTGACAGTCTTTACTGTCGGTGTGTCACATCCAGCACACCACCTAGGGTGGTGACCGGAGCTAGTAGTGAACGAAGCAAACAAACTCCCTACTTAACTTCAGGAGGAAACTGTAGCACAACTGGGGGCCTGTACTCTTGGTCAGGGCGGTCCCAGGTCACAGCAAGATTGTCAGATACTGCTGTTACTTTGCTAAAACCCTAAACACAACTCAAATCAGAGAGCCCTTCTGCACATCTAGGAGGCTACACTACAGCTAACTCCCAGGCAGGCACGGCGTGACTAACTCTAGCCACTAGTGGTCTTCGGAGCTGTCTGCCCGGCTCGGAGCAGCGTGACTGTGAAGCAGTTGCCGGCCCCCGGGGCCGGTGATGAATCATTCGTAGAAGGAATTGACGGATTCTCGATCACGGGAGGCTGCACCGCACCAGGGTGCTGCCAAGTGCCGCCCGACGGTGGAGCCTCGTCATCTGAAGATGAAGCCGGCGACAGCGGAGGGCCGTCCACAAACAACTCGGCAGGCGGTGGCGGCCCGGGATGCCACGGCATCGGAGCCATGTAGAGGCCCTGCCGTCTTTGCTCCCGCCGTTGGCGACGAGGCGGAATCGCACACGGCACGTCATGAACCGTTTCAGTTGGCGAAGCCCCCGCAGTCGGGGCCGCTGCGGCAGTCCACGGAGCACCACCGACCGGTGGACCCGTGCATGTGCGCGCATCGGCACCACCGACACCGGCAACGGCATGCGGCGCGGCGGTGGCACAAATTACAAAGAGTGCGCACACCAAGGAGGAAGCGAGGAGAGACCTCCCGAACTTCGGAATGCCGTTCCCGCAGCCGTACCGTGGCCGCGGCGGTGTCACCGAGGCACCTCCGCCGTCATCGCCGCTCGTGGCGTAAGCCGCGGGCCCGTAGTCGATCACGCGCTCCGGCGCCTCAACCGCGGAGAGCAAGTTCATGCTCGCGGCCGGCTCGTCGGGCGCCTCCAATGCAACCCCCGTGCTCTGAATGAAATCGGCAAACGTGCGGGTGACAGGAGGGCAGAACGGATTCGGCGGACCGGTCCACTCCTCTTCGGACTCAACCGACGCGGGCGGGGAGTGTGCGGACGGCTCCGACACCACCGGCACGTCGGCAGTGAAGGTGTTGATGTTGAACGTGGAAGCTCCAGCCGCGTGCGCCATCGCAGAGAACTCGGCGACGGCGGACACGAGGACCTCACCGTCCTCCTCGCAGAACGAGCACGCGGAGAGATCGGTGAAGACCTCCGGCTTCCCGCCCGCAAGCATGCAGAGGGCGTCGAATTCCACGGGGTCGCCGTTGTCGATGGCGTGTTGGAACCTCGCGGCCAACACGGAGTTCTCGGCCTCCTCGGCGAAGGCGAAGGCCGAGAGTCCGGTCCTGCCCCCGTTTGGGCAGTCCCTGTGCCAATGCCTCGCCTTCCCCTTAGCACACACCTGATTTTGGCAGTACGGGATTGCCGCACCGCTGTCGCGGTGGAAGGCCACCTTCCGTGAGACGGACTGAGACCAATTCCCCCCTTTGGGGAGGGGCGAGGCTGCGAAACGGGTCTTGACCCGGCGGTCCGGTTTGTCCGCGCGAGGGGTAAACCCCCGCGGAGACGATTCGGATTCGGCGGTGACGAGGAAGGTGGCCAACTGCCTCTTCAAGTCGAGCACCATGGTCCGCAAGTCCGCGATCTCACTCGCCGCACCCGACCCATCGACGCCCTTCTCCATGAAGTGCGTGCCGTGGGAGTACCGGTGTGCGGATGCGGTGGCGGTGCCCGCCCGCACGTGCTCGCCGTAGCACTCCCGCACCCACTGCTGAATGGTGAGTAGGTCGTGGGCGGCTCGTTGGTCGTGAAGGAGCAAACGGGACACCACCGGCTGGTAGAAGGTGGCGTCGAGGGCTTTGATGAAAAGGGACTTCACGTCCTCGTCCTGGAGCGTCGACCTGGTCCTAGCAGCTTTGAGCGCGGCGTTGAAGTCCTCAATGGGTCCATGAGGGTCCACGCCCGCAACGATGCGGACGGCAAACATGTCCGCTTGCCCCTGGAAGGGGTCCCCGACCGGGATCATCCGACGGGCGAACTCGAGTAGGACACGCTTACCGTCTGCTGGGAAGCTGGCGCTGGACGAGTCCAACCAGTCCGCTGCGGGCGACGAGGGGTCGATCAGCAGCTCGATCGTGGAGAACAATAAATTGTTGGCCTCCACGCGGACGGCCAAAGTAGCGTCGTCCAGCGTGAAGAGTGGGAGGAAACCGGTGTCCTCAGTGACGAATGCTGCCTGCAGGGCAGAGACCATCCTCGTGAAGATGGCCGCCGCGTGGGGCTCCGCACCGGAAAATCTCCCCTCTTTGCCGTCGAACAACTTGCGCTGGACGTGCTTCGCCACCTTCATGTCGAAGTGCTCCCGCTGTAAGGTGCGCACCGATGCCAGAAATGTAGCACCCGCCGAATTAGCGACCGGCTGTGCCGCTGTCGGGGGGAAAAATAATTAATATAGAATAAGTTTTCTTAATCTTAGAATAACCCGTTTTCATCGTTAATTTAAAATAAGTTTTCTTGATGTCATCCGGCTATGACCGGTGGTCCTTTTCACGACTCGTGTTCAAATAATGTGCACACGCAGGTCAAACGCTGTAGTTCCCGCTTGCCATCATGAGGAAGCCTCCAAAAAGCTTTAAGAAGGTTTGTCTCACTTGTGATAATGGTGGGCGCCGTTGTAATAGACACTCCCGGCGTGTTCTGCTTGAAAATAAGGCCCCCCACTATCAACCCACAGCTTTCAAAGGCACTGTATTCGACGAGTATGCCCAAACTGGCTTCCGGCTAAAGTATACAGACACTGTGAACCTATGGGAGAGTGACGATAGTGACGGTAACCCTATATGGGACTTTCATAACCGCTATGTGTATCTCGAATACACGGAGGGTATGCCTTGGGGAGGGGTTATACCTTCACGTGGGAACTGGGGATATTCACCGTGCCAGCGACACTTGTTCTCTGGGTCGTTTCCCTTGTTTCACTACACTAACCATGTTGCAGGGTGGCAACTCGACGATATTATGCAACCTTTCTTATCGGTGTTATACAACCGGGCAAATAACATGTCATACATGGCTCGATTCTTGTATTGGTTATCACTATTAGCCACTAGGGAGCACCGTAGCGTCCACCATTGCGCAGCGGGCGCTATGCTTACCATTAGGCGATGTGGAAACACTATTGGCAAACTATGTGCAAGTTGTGCTTCAGAAATAACTGTGCACAATAGGGGGTACGTTTTAAGGCAGGATTGGTGTGCTTCAGACGTTTCTACGGGAGTGAGTCTATGCAAACACGTTATGGTTGACTCTAGTGATCTCGCAAAGGCGTACTCCCCTGCCACTGTTGTGATTTAAATATAATGTGGTGGCCAATACACCGGGGCTGGTTCAGTTAGACGCCTGTCATACATTTTGTATAAAGTAACGCAATAGCGCACTCCCTCAAAACCTTCAGAAGCTACTCTATGTTTGCACCGCGCATCGCACTTTAAAACCTTATGGCTTTCAGAGAATTGGAGAAGGGTGCCCTTGCTATCCTCTCTAGGCGACTCCATCTCCAGAACCGCGTTCTTGTAGTTTCCAAGAAAAATTATGTATTGATGTGACACATCTTTTCTGTCCTCGTGTCGCTTCACTTCGCACTTCCCGGCTAGCATGCACGACACATACAAGCACCAATCGCCGTCTCGCTTGTAATCCGCGTCTATTATTTCTAAGATTTGACCTGCTAGGATGTAAAGCTCTTTCTTCCAATACGGCTTGCTTGCACTTGTTAGCGGATCGTCCATGTAAACTCCTTTTTTCTTGTGCCAAGGGTGGGGCGTCCCGAAAGCACATGTGCCATCTAGCTTAGGGGCAAACCCCTCTTGCTGCACTGTTCTCCCCATGTTAAACCACCACCCAACATTCCAACCCTCCTTCCCTCCTTTCTTGCCTTTTGCCTCGTTTGCGCAGCCACGCTCTATTATCTTGCACGTTTGTGCATGCAACGTTGCTTCAAATTCCGTGAGTAGCACCTTTAGCCTTTGGTTATCACTTATGAGCACCGGCCGCCTGTTTCCGCGAATCCCACAAAATAAGTCCTCGATCCTTGAAAGATGCAACGTTGTGCTCTACGCCATCATAAATAAAAGGTACGCTCCCAGCACTTTCCGGGTATCCTCTGTCTTTGTACAGCAATTTGTGAAACTCACTAACACTTTTCTTTAGTAAAACTTTTGTTGTCGCTGAGTTGAAAAAAATATACCAGGCTTCAACTTCTCCTAAACTACGGTCGAACCCCGGATACTTTGCAGGCGGTAGCAAAATCTTTAAGCCAAGTCTTTGGAACGCACTAGCTCTACTATCCCCAACCACAGGACGTTCGAACGAATGCAATAGCTTCAAACACACGATCGAGGCGTTGGATTGAAGACACGCAGCTAACAAAGGTTCGCACTTCCCTCTTGCATATGGCAAGGACGATATTATGATGTCTACTTGCGGGTTGAATTCTTCCCACTTGATTTTCTCTAAGTCTAGGCGTCTTATGCCTTGCGCAGGATGCTTATCGCTCAGAAAGATCGTCTTCGGTTTGAACCGAACTAGGTTGTTGTAAACGTAGCGAGGTCCCTTACCACAGCAAAAATCCCCAATTTTTTTCCGTGAAACAAACTGCCAATAACTGCTAATAGAGGCGTGTATTGTTGTGCGATTGTGGGATAAAAACTAGTGCCTTTATCACATACCCTTGGTATCGTTATTTCAAATGGTAAATTTTTCATAGGAGCACACCTCGTTGACAACGCACTCCGTTTTCGTTTCGGAAACAACTTCCTCGCGTTGTCGTCGTTTGCATTGTCGTTCGCATTGTTGTCCACAACGCGCTCCGTTGTTTCATACGGTTCAATCTCGTCGCATGTCGCAATCTCCGCGTTCACATTGTTTTGCCCTATGGGTTCAGTAGGTTGGCATACATCGGAGAGTGTTGGCGACTGGTTTGAAAAAAAGATTTCGTCCACCCATGCGTCGTAAGCTACCATTGTATTATGCCTATCACAGCACACTTCGAGCCCGCTGTCCGTAGGCCGGATTGAAGCTAACGCGGAAAAAAATAAAGCCAGTTGACCTTCTTTAATTGCATTCTCACTCCCTAAGATATGTACGAAATATGATTTCAACAAAATCAAGAGCTCTCCAACTTTATATTGCGAATACCCATTTCTTCCACCTATGGACTCGAGTTGCGCAGGCCAGTAAATTGGGCGTATCTCTTCGAGCTTTGCATACGGTCCCAATATCATTGCCACTACTCGCCGTAAATCTTGCTTGCTAGGTGCTTTCGGACAGCATACACCGCACTTATCACGAGGCATCTTTTAGTTAGTCACAATCGGTCGTAAATCGGCAACTTGTTTCTCAAAATACTTCCCCCTTGCAACTTTCCGAGTCGCGCCAGAAACGGTATCCCAGTTATTCACGGCCGTGAATTCTAGATTCACGGCCGTGAATCTTTCCGAATGGAACCAAAAACCGTTCGATTTTAATCTTTGCTCCGCATTTCCGTCCACTTGTAAACCCGGCGGGACCGTGTCGCGCATGCTGAGCAACTTCGGCAGGTTGGACATGCACATTTCTTCCCCGGTCGATGTCCTCCAAAGCAGTCCCTTCTCGCAGATGTGCACATCCGGGACCCGGCACTCGCCGAATTTCGGGATGATCGCCGAGTTGAATGCGTGCGCGTCGAACTCCGCATGAAAAATGGCGAAGTCGAGGAGCACCGCGGGCAACTTGACTTGCAGGTTGGCGCCATTGTCACTGGCCACCGCCGTGCAGTAGTAATCGTGCACCTCAGACCACTCCTCCACCGTTATGCGATGGACAGTCTTGCCGATTGCTCCACTCCACGTCCCGGAGGCATGCTCCACTGAGTACTCCTCGCCGTACGTGGTCGTCTCCCAGAGCTGTGTCTTCATACGGCCCGACAGTATTTTGACAGCGGACTGCGTGAGCTTCTCCGCTTTGTCAGCAGCCACCAACCACTCTACACCGCCACTGACGGCGCGATGAAACGCGCCCTTCCGCGAAATTGGCAGGAGCTCGGCCATTGTTGCTCCTGACACAGTAACCTGCCGAGCATCAGCCGGGCAGGCCTGCTTCTTGCGCTTGTTGCTGCCGGCAGCCGGCGGTCCCTCGTTACGTTTGGATTTCCGGGGTTCAGCTGCAGTGCTCTTTGGCGTGGCGACTGGCACGAGAGCTCGCAGCTCCGGGTTGCTGTTCACACGCCGCCTGAGTTCATTTGTTAGTGGCGTGTTGAGCGCGTCCAAGGACTTCTTGCTAAGCGCTGCGTAACCCGCAAATGTCGCTGGTTGCTGAAGGGTAAACAAGCTCCCTTTCATCGTCAGACTCACTTTTTTGCCCGTTCCCTTCAGCGCGGTGAGGTGGTCCTTAAGGCGCTCGTCCGTGACGGTTTGCAGCAAGGCCAACGCTGCCTCCGGTGTTGTGTCACCAACGGTGAACAGAGCGCCCTTAGCCTCCATCACACCCCTCATCATAGCGATATTCCTGGCTATGTTACCGGCTCGTTGTTTTTCCAGGGATGGCGGCGACGTTACAATGGTCCTCGGACTCCTCCTGACCTCCTGAGCCTGCTGGGGAGCCACCACCTCCTCATCCTCCTCGGACTGCTCGTCCAGGGAGGACCTGAACGCCGCCTCTGTCATGATAGTGGGTAATGGGCTCACTGCCTCCTCCGGTGTGGGCAATGCCCCCGGGGCCGGTGCTGCGGCCTGATTTATCTTGAGGTGTGTTGGCTGCTCCGGCGCCTGGGCTGGGCGCGACTCCTGGGTGCGGGGCTGGGTGGTATGTGCGCCCTGGGGTCGACGTCCTTGCGCAGGGGGGACCGGAACCATCGTCAAGAACGGGCGCAGGAGGTTCAGCGCGTCACATACTTCGCCGACCCATATCGCGTGGCTCTCGGGAAGTTGCGACTGTGTCATGTGGTTGGTATCATCGCTGAATATACGTGCTGCAGGGTCGTACGTCACCCACGGGCACTCAGACAAGTACTTCACCCAGACTCCGATGTCCGCAAGAAAATTGTCCTGCACGTCCGCTGCTACCTGCGGTGGCTGGATCGTACCCGCAGTGCGAACTCCACCCGGGGGTGCATGCGCCGCCACCCCGCCGCCAGCAGGATCCGCCGCTACCTGCGGTGCCTGGATCGTACCCGCAGTGCGAACCCCACCCGGGGGTGCATGCGCCGCCACCCCGCCGCCAGCAGGATCCGCCGCTACCTGCGGTGGCTGGATCGTACCCGCAGTGCGAACTCCACCCGGGGGTGCATGCGCCGCCACCCCGGCGCCAGCAGGATCCGCCGCTACCTGCGGTGGCTGGATCGTACCTGCAGTGCGAACTCCACCCGGGGGTGCATGCGCCGCCACCCCGCCGTCAGCAGGATCCGCCGCTACCTGCGGTGCCTGCATCGTACCCGCAGTGCGAACTCCACCCGGGGGTGCATGCACCGCCACCCCGGCGCCAGCAGGATCCGCCGTTACCTGCGGTGCATGCGTCGCCACCCTGCCGCAAGCAGCAGCTGCCACTGTATGCGGCTGCTTATTCGCAACCGCAGGGTGAAATGCACCCGGGGGACCCCCTGCTACGGCATCAACAGCCTGCTGCCACGGCCCAGGGAATCTCGCACGGAGGACGTTGGATTCCTCGGGCGTGGTCACCCTGAGTCCCGTACACTTCGGATTGCCGGCGATGAACCTGTCGAACTGCAGCATGGCCGTGATGTTCGCCGTTACCTTTGGCGCACAAGCGGTGCATAGTTCTGCCTCGCCGAGGACATCCTGCCGGCAGGTCGCAGGGGACACACACTGCGTTTGAAATTTCTTGTTGTTGTTGCGCATCTTCTGCTTGATCCACTGGCTGCATTTGCCCTTGGCCACCGTGTGCTCCTGGCTCAGAGGAGCCAGCAGCTGGAAAGCCGCGCACTTGTTAAACACGTTCTCAAGGAGAATGTCGAAGTTCCCCTGAAGCCACCCTTCCCCGCCGGGTGAAGCGTGCATGCCCGACTTAAGGCATATACCGGCGTGTATCTTCGGCGCCAGGTCGTTGAACTGTTCCAGGAGCCCCACCGGAGCTGGCCGTTTAGCCGCCGTCATGGGTATCACAGTCGGCCAGACGGGGTCGCTTCGTCTTCGTGCCTGTCCCCCCTGCACATGCGCATGACAAACGTTACGCAAGCGTATGTGATACAAGCAAGCATGCCCTCTTGGTACCTGCAACTGTCAACTGGGTAGGCGGTGAAGCAGGCAGGAAATACACGCACCCTCGCCCATCCCTGCCCACCCACCACTCGCAGCGCCGCTGCTCACCCTGTGGCCGCTGATTCGCAACCGCAGATGAAGCAGCCTATAACACGGCGCCGGGGAGAGCGCCGCACGCGCCACGCGCCTGATTCGGCGCGGAGCGGAGCAGCCTCCAGCAAGCAGGAAATACACCACAGGATTCGTACTCCCAGCTTCCACGGACTTCGCGCACAAATGGATACTGCGTGCGGTCTCCTGAGCAACCTGTACTATAGCGTGCGGCCTACCCCTTAGCGTGCATTCTTATCGCAGTGTATCTATGGGGCTGTTTGCAATCTGCATTAAAATAAGTTTGAATGTTACTGCTAGGGGGCTGCGCCACGCCCTTTCCCCTGATGCGCCTACTAACACGCTATTCATTATCCGGCAGGATGCGCATGTAATGCCCCGCGCAATAGGGATGCTCCAACAGCTTCCACAGCCGTAGAGGTTCGCGGCTAGTCAACACCACACCCTCGTGGGGGCAGATGAACTCCATGGCGAAGGGCGCGTTGTTCGGGAAATCCTCTGGAGTTGGAGCCGAGGCAAGCGGCCAATTCAGGTCAACCAACGGCCAGCTGATGTACATCTGTATGACGCGGCCCGTCATGTTGGCGATGATGTGCCAGAACTGGGGTTCGTCATACTGCTGTTTCTGCGCTAGGATTTTGGACAGGGAGACATAATGCATATCTCCATTTGCATTTTGCTGGCCCCGGGTTTCCGCCATGTCAAAGTTGTAATACTCCGGATGCATCTCGTAGAACGCTTGTATGGCTTGCCGACAGTTTTGGACACGCACTTTACCACCCTCCGCTAGTACCTTAGCACCCTCCGCTTGTGGCAGGTGCCAGCCAACGCAGTGGAGCCAACAGTTGCCGTCGCCTACCACGTCTACGGCTCGTAGCCCCGCAGTCCGCAGGTACGCCTGCACATCCGCCATAATCACTAAACGGTCTGTAGGAGCTGCCTGCACCTTCACCAGCTGCCTCCGGTGTGCTGGCTGACACGCGCCTGGCTCAGTAACGGATCCGAAGCTGCAGTCCAAGGCGCTGTCGATGATATGTCCTCTGTCGTCCCTGGTGAGCAGATGATGGTTGTCGGCGTCGTAGAACCGTCCTCGCTGAACACCAGTCGGGGCAACCGCCCTTGCCTCAGCCATTCTCACCACACCTGGGCTGGTAGGTGTCACCGCGTTGGGGTCGGCCTGGGTGTCCATGGGTTCCGCAGCGGCCGAGTCCGCAGTAGCCGTTGGCGTCTGGTGAGAGGGCCCCACCCGCGGCTGCGCCTCTGCGGTACCAGTGGGGCTGGTAGCTGTCGCTGCGTCATCTGCGCCAGAGCGATCCCACCACCCACGTACCCCTCATTTCAAGCGCAATACACCTAGGGTGTCTGAACTGCACAGCGTCAGCAGACTGAGCGAGGGTGCACACACCTGGGCTGGCAGGTGTCGCTGCGTTGGGGTCGGCCTGGGTGTCCATGGGTTCCGCAGCGGCCGAGTCCGCAGTAGCCGTTGGCGTCTGGGGAGAGGGCCCCACCCGCGGCTGCGCCTCTGCGGTACCAGTGGGGCTGGTAGCTGTCGCTGCGTCATCTGCGCCAGTGCGATCGGGATCCATGCAGGGAGTACACACGGGCTGCGCCAATCGCGACCCCTCAGCATTTTGGCAAGCGGCCGTCGGTCGCGCTTCCCAGCGTCCATCCCACACCGCGGGTCGTGGTTCGTAAGGCAGCCTAATTACCGGTAATTTGGAAATGGGCTCCGGTAATACCGGGTAATTTACCGGTAATACTTTCGGCGGTATTACCAAAGTATTACCGCCTGCACGAAATGACCTAACTTTCGCCTCGGGGCGCGGAAACTGTTTTTGAAAATTTCTATGGATAGATAATGGCCATTAGAATTGTTTGGGTTTGTGCTATAGCACATGCTAAGCAATGTGAGTACATAATCAAGCGAAGCATTCAACGGAATTTTGCAAGCGAAGAAGAAACACCCAAGTAGGAAGTTCAAGGCCATCACTTGCGCTTCAGTAACAACCTGAACTCCGAAATCCTGCAAGACCGATTGTCGCTCACGCCGTTTGGTGGCAGTAGGGTCAGAGTCTTCGATCACGCTCTCCTCGGCAGCAGCTAGACCCTGCTCATCTGACATTTCCTGTTCCTTGCGTTTCTTATCGTATGCCATACGCCATTCCTTGGCTTTATCGGCGCTACTCTTATTTGTGAGCTGAACCTTATCCTCATCGGGGACGTTACGACACTCCAAGATTTTGATCAACAACTTTCCTGAATTGATTTTATGATAGGCAACATTCGTTTTGACCGTCTCGTCATACTTGCATACTAAAGACGTGCGCACGTTGAGAGCACAAGTTTTCTCGGACTGCAAAGTTTGCTGGTATTCTGCCACGTCGTGAAACAAGCTCAATAAGAACTTGTGCTTGTCACCGAAGCCAGACTGGCCACGCAGGGGAGTGCTCAAAGCGTCGTAGATGTCTTTGGGCACTCTGTGCACGTTGCCATAGGAATCTTTCCAATCGACTAAATCGACGCCCCCAGGAGTGAGGGACATATCGTCCCCACAAGTATCCGCACCGGATGCCATCCCTGATCCGATCGAGAACTTTGTAATGAAAGTTTGGACTGTTCGAGGTCCAGGTCGCTCTCTAGCACACCCGAAAGCTTGGCGTGCTTTCGGGTGTGCCGCAAAGTTTCTAGTTGATCCATTGCGAAAAAGCTATCGCCGCCGATCTGGTCATCATCTGGTAAAATCGACGGTAATCTGAGCTCGAATCGGTAATTTACCATGGTAATACTGCATTACCATGGTAATTACCGGTAAGATCCTTAAGTATGGGAGGAACCCGATTATGGGGCTCGGTAATACTCGGTAATTTACCGGTAATTACCCTCCCGGTAATTACCAAAAAAAATTACCCGGCTGCCTTAGTGGTTCGTCACCCCCATCCTGCTGTGAGCAGTCACAGCGGACCAGCAAACTGCGTTGGGGACCCCCCTTTTTTGCATCTTCCCGCCCACTGAAGTTCGGGAACTCGCCGTTGAAGTTGTGCGTGAGCTTCACAGCCACGCCCAGCGCGAACTCCATGGTCAACCTGCCTCGGTCGGCAAGTACGGCTGCCAACTTGTTATTCACCTTCACCGCACCACCAGATGAATGGAATAAGTGCCCCACGTTCTTGGTGGGGATCGCACGATCCTTAACCGTTGCTAGGTTTGAGGCCCTGCACGCCTTCAGGATTCCAAAGACCAGACTGCGCAGTCCGGGGCAATGCACACCCATCCGCTGGTAGAGAAGACAGGTGTCCGTCCGCTGTGTGTCTGCGGACCCATCGAATGTCAGCGGTCCCACGCGTGCAGGGACACGCGGAGGATCTACTCTCTGACCATCTCTCCACGTGATGCGGGCAAGCTCTTCCTTCTCTGCCTCCGGCCTCGCATCCCACGCTTCCTTCCCAACGAAGGCTTCCAGCACTTCCCAGGCTAGGACGAGGTCGGACATCTTGAGAGTGGCGTGCAGCCGCGCCTCCGGGGGTGGCAGCTTTGACCAGCCTTCCATGTTTTCGAAGTTGGGACATGGGCTGGAGAGGTGCAAAGGGTGCACCACTCGGGGCGGCCCAACCGCATGCTGGTTGCGCCAGTCGTAGCATGGGCCACACATCACCAGACCGGGTTGCTGGAGGCTAGTTCCCTGCAACGGGTCACACTCAAAATCCGCCTTCACGCACAGATCGCAGCTCCATACTTCAGGCAGGCTCCCGTAGCTCCCTCCAAACCGTATTGCGTCGCCGCAAGCAAGGCATTGCATGTGCCATGGCATCCCATACTGGGACAACGTCCCCAGCGGCTCGGCGCGGATTGCGTCGTGCGTGGCGGGGACTCCAGCCTCCGTGCTGATGGCGCCGTAGAGAATTGCGGACATCGTGGCCGCGGTGCGCAGGCCGCGACCCCCACCAGGCACCTCCCCAACCGGGCAAAGCCCCCGATGCACAGTTCTGTCCCCCGGCCAAACAATGACGCTGCCCGGCGGGCCAGCAAAACGGACGCGCCTTAACGGCGTGGCTGACGGAAAGCCGGACGCTGCGTGATCGAGTGTGAAGTGGAACGCGCCGTCCTCGCACCGCTGCCAATGCCTTCCATCTACCGAATCAGGCAGGAGTTCCGTGTAGCTCTGCTCGTCAAGGAACATCCCGGAGGAAAACTGGGTAGGGAAAACTGCCTCCTCGCCGCTCCGGAGCAAGAGGTCAGTGTGCCACATCTGCACCCAGCTCCCCAGGTTGCGCAGGAGGACAGCTGGGGATAGCAAGAACTGGCCAACCCCTGACACCCGGACCGCCTTCTGCATGCTGACGTGATGATGCTCAAGCACCTTCCCCCAGATCCCCGGATATTCCGATTTCGCGCGCTCCCAGTCCACCTTCACGGAATACCTCGCCCCTGGTCGGAGACACCGCTCGTCCCGCTCGACCCGCGGGTCCCACTCACGCGTGCTGAACAGGGAAGAGGGCGTCAGAAAATTCGCAACCGCACGGTCTGTAGCTTTTGTGAAAAGCGATGAACAGCGGGGACAATCCTTCACGCACACGATCGTTTCCAAGATCCGCGCGCACTCCGCCTTACAGTCTTCAATCTTCTGGTGGCATACACGTATGCGCAGCTCACACGCATCGTGCAGTGCCGTGGGGTCAACCCCTTCACGCAGGGTGAAGCGATGGAGCTTGCAAAAAGACTGTACCCGTTCCCAGGCAGTTCTGACGTTCTCCTCACGGTTCCCCAGCGCGACAGCTTCACACCGTTTAGTCATCATCGCTGAATCAGCCGGTGATGGGGATTCCAATTCTTCCATAGCCGCCGTCCAGCAATCCAGCAATTTCACCAGATGCGCAAGCGTGCACCCGTGTCTTTCGCACTGGTTCTGCACCATACGAAGGGTGGCCATACAGCATGCGGCCCAGACAAGCAGGCACGCCTTCTCCAGGTCAACCAATACGCAGTCCCCGTTGGACCCGCAGGACATGGGAGGGGGCACCACGTGCATGCCTAGCCCCTCCAGATCTTTGGGTAGCCCCGACTGCACGTGAAGAACCCTACATGGCGTATCCGCATGTGGATGGCACGCCATTGATACCTGGCCAACATACTGCGCCCCGCACCGACCCACCCGGGATACCCCACCCCATCCCACCCACGATTTTAAGCGCCGCTGCTCACTCTTTGGCCGCTGATTCGCAACCGCAGATGAAGCAGCATAAGGCACGGCGCCGGGGAGAGCGCCACACGCGCCACGCGCCTGATTCGGCGCGGAGCGGAGCAGCCTCCCCGATCCAATCGGTCCCCACCCCGTGCATGCAGACAGCAACGTCGCGTACATGCATAATCAGATCTTGCGACATTGCATCATAATGACTTTTGAGATCCACCAGGGCAGGCCGTCCAGGGCGGTCTCATACACACACGCACACGCACGCACGCACGCACGCACGCGTTTTACACACAAAGATGATTTATGCTCAATATTGTTACATCTCATTACATTACGTTAAGTGCGCAAACAGGCCGAGCATGTTAATTGGTGTCTTCTTCGCTAGTTTCACTAACATACTCCTCATCATCGTCGGACGGATCCGTGTGTGTCGGACACTCCGCCTCCGATTCCACAATTTGTGCATACTCCTGCCACTCCAGCCAATGCTCCCTTCGCGGGTGGTACAGCCGCACGACCACGTAACCGTTTGGGGCCGCTCTCCAAATTCTCCATCATACGTCCCTTCGGGAACATCATGTTCCGTGGGCGCCGCGGTCCATACGTGGTCTGGGTTGAATCCGACAATTTTCGCTTCGATAATCCAGGGCGCCGGTACGAACCGGCTTTCATGAAGCGTCACCGACCATCCAATACGCACAGGCAGCGAGCCCCCGTTCTCCGTGTTGACCCATGTATGCTGCCACGCATACCACAAAATACACGTTCAACGATAGGGATCACAACCCCCATCGCGCGCAGCCTCCCCGCACCCTTTGTCCCTGGGTCCTCTGGTCCTTGCGTGCACACTATGCACCTGTCTACTGTACGCGCACCCTCACCCATCCCTCCCCACCCACGACTCGCAGCGCCGCTGCTCACCCTTTGGCCGCTGATTCGCAACCGCAGATGAAGCAGCCTATAACACGGCGCCGGGGAGAGCACCGCACGCGCCACGCGCCTGATTCGGCGCGGAGCGGAGCAGCCTCCCCGCACCCTTTGCCCCTGGGGCCTCTGGTCCTTGCATGCACACTCTGCACCTATCTACTGTACGCGCACCCTCGCCCATCCCTCCCCACCCACGACTGGTTGGCCAGCAGCCTCCCCGCACCCTTTGTCCCTGGGTCCTATGGTCCTTGCGTGCACACTATGCACCTATCTACCGTACGCGTCCCCTCGCGCATGCATCCCCAGCGACGATCGCAACCACAGGTTGACACTTTGAAGGACACCGAAAACATCCACATGATCACATTTAAAGAACAAATAACAAGTTGTAAGTTAAGACTAAGACTCCACTACCTCGCACGGAGCCCGCAGGCGATCCCGCCTCGAGGGGACCCCTAAGACTTCTCTACCTCGCACGGAGCCCGCAGGCAATCCCGCCTCGAGGGGACCCCTA